>BOSO01005815.1:0-32784 GCA_018403395.1 Gorsachius goisagi
ATGGGCACAAACTGAAGCAGAAGAGGTTCCAGTTGAACGTGAGGAAGAACTTCTTGACTTTGAGGGTGCCCGAGCCCTGGCCCAGGCTGCCCAGGGGGGCTGTGGAGTCTCCTTCTCTGGAGATATTCAACCCCCACCTGGACGCTGTCCTGTGCCCCCTGCTCTGGGTGAGCCTGCTTGAGCAGGGGGGTGGGACTGGGTGATCTCCTGGAGGGCCCTTCCAACCCCTGCCAGTCTGGGATTCTGGGATTCTCTGCTGAGGATGAGGCGATGTAGGGTTAGAAGCCTGGGAAGCTGGGGATAGTTTCATAGAGGATATGGGAGCTGGGGATGTGCCCCTGGTCCGCAGGGGGCACTGAATGCTGGGATGCCCAGTGAAGACATCTCCCAGAGACACACAAATTCTGCACTTATACATGTACCTGTATGTGTTTCTGCCTTGCCAGCTGCAGGGGTAAATCTTTCCAGTTAGGGAACCTCATCCCAGTGAATCCTGCATGCAGGTCCCCAGTGCTGGCTGGGGTTCACAAGAGGGGAAAGAGGAGTGGGGCTGGGTGAGGACTGTGAAACAGGGGGCTGGAGGCATCAGGAAGGATGCAGAGCAGAGCAGAGTGGCAGAAGAAAGATTCAGAGAAGTCCTCAGCAGGGTGTTGTGCCTGCCAGGCAAACCCCGGAGATGTCCCAGGGCTGAATCCTCCTGCAAGTTCCTCAAGCTCCAGCTGGTCCCTGAAGGCACCTCTGTGCAGCCAGCAGCAGCGGGGGTGAAACAGCTATGGAAAAACACCAGCACCTGGAAAAGCATCCCGCCCGGCTCGCTGTGACTTTTTGGGGACCCCCAGGCAGGACCATCCATCTGCTCCTCCCCAGCCAGAGCGCGGGGACAGCCCGGCTCCAAGCCCCCCTGGGAGCCAGATTTGGGTCCCAGCTAGCTCATCCCTGGCAGTTGTATCATAGGAATGACATAAACGAGGCTGGAAACACCTCGGGAAGCCACACTATCCAATCTCCCCCCTATTCCTATCCCAGACCTCCAGGTCCACATCTCCTGCTTGGCAAGAGCGGGGTCGTGGCAGCTCCTGGTGAGATGCAATGTAGGGTTAGAAGACTGGGAAGCGGGGGAAAGTTTCGTAGAGCCGATCACACAGAGCCCTTCCGTGGCTGTTCCACTGAGTTCTTCCAAAATTTTCCAGTTTGAAAATGTGTTCCCTTCTGCTCCGTTTTGGAATCTTATTACTGTCAGGTTTCCTTGCCGTGCTGGGTGGCTCATTAGGGAGTGGATAACGAGCTTTCTCTGCCCACTGCTGATAGCGGTTGGTGCAAAATCTTTAACAGATATCTTGTTTTCTCGAGGATTTGGTTTAAATTGGTGTAACAGAACAGGGGGGATGATGTTTTAACCAATTCAAATACAAATCAAGTCTCTTTGTTAAGCAGGGTTTGCCACCACCGTGTCAGAGACACCCACCAACAGAGTTTTCAGAGCTGCAAATGGCACATAAGTGGTCGGATCCTGCTGAGAAACATCAGGGAAAGCAGCCTCCTGTCCTGAAAATCCACTGGGTGCAGCTTAGACCTGCTCAAGGAACAAGAATTAAAATCCCAGGAGCCCAGACTCCATCCACGCTGAGGCACCTGGCTGAGCAATCTGGTTTGCAGGAATTTTGAGGGAGCCAGGGGCTCCTAATGTTCCCGTGCAGCCACTGCTCATTTCAAGTGGCCAAATTTTCAGAGTGAAGGGAAAATGATGGTTATTAGACACGCTTTTTTTTTTTAACCCGAAATGCAGCCTTTTATTTAGATAACAAAGAATTTTTTACATTATGGGCACTTTCAAGTGTAGCTGTTCGGGCAGCGACATCGACAGCAGAATCCCAGCATGAAAAATGGAAAATATTCAGGTGAGTATATCTGAGGATGAGAGCCTCTGTCTGCCATGGATGTGCACCGCACAGTTCAATTCATTTAAAACCAGCTCTAACCAATCTGGACCTGACTCAGCTCTCCCTTTCAGGACTGGGCACAGCTGGGCTGCCTGGGTCAAGAGCTCTGTGCTCAAATTCCCTGCATGGGATAAATAGACGTGTGGAAAAAATATGTCATGGAGTTTGTCGGAGGTGTCCGCCTGCCTCACCTGCTGCAAGAGCAAACAATGCTTTTGCCAGGTGCGAATTTGCAAGTCCCACTTTCTGTGGTCTCATCTGAAAAAAGGGGGATGCGTTTTAAGCAATTTTGTTTTACAGCTGCTCTGGTTTATATACCTTGGTCGCTTCTTTTTTTGGCAGGAAGGACACGGGAATGCAAAATTAACAAACTCACCTTCAGAAAGCCAGGCAGATTAGCAGGCCTCTCGGATTTATAAAAATTTTGCACCCTCTGCAGCATTCAGAAGAGGGCAAAATGAAGGGGAACAACATCCACGCTGTGCGATGGCTAACCCACGCTCGGGCGGGCCCTGGAGAGATGCCCGGGGGTTTTTGCCAGTGGAGTTTCCACTCCCAGGGCTGTCTGGGCTGCAGTGTCCTATGCCACCCCAGTAGCTGGCCGCAGCCTTTGCAGTCCTTCAAGCCCAGCATTACAGCGCAGGGAGCTCTCTCCACTTGCAAACGCAGATGCTTCCTACGGTGACTGGCAAGCAGGTACACAAACATCATTCACTGTCTGAAACCATCGGGTAGACATGCCAAGGGTAGACACGGATACTCTGGGAAGGCCACAAAATGGACAGAGGATGTCTGACGGCGTCCCAGCACATGGTGACTCCTCTGGGCCCCCACTGCGGTGTAGGCGTGGCGTGGACGTCAGCTTCTGGCACAAGCATCTGTCCATGAAGTCCAACCGCCTGCGGTAACATCAACACAGCTCATGCACGAGTCCTGGGGGTGCATGGTTCAGACAAGGGGAGCAAGCATGATGGCTGCAAGGGCCAGGACACGGAGGCATGCGGGAGCGCTGGCAGCCGCTCCTCTGAGCTTGCCAAGCTGGCACGGATGTAATCTGTGCAAGACACCGGTGAACTGGGCCAAGCTCGTGACGGCTACAGGCTTGACTGGGTTATACTAAAGATGACAGGCTTGCCACTGAGCGGGCTTTGCTGAAGGGGTGTGAGGTGGAAACCGTGGAGGCCCTCTGATGGAGAGCACCAAGCTGTGGAGCCAGACTAGTCAAGCAGTCAATTTGCAACTTGTCCTGAACTTCTCAGCTGACTCTTTAAGAAAGGAGGAACCGAACTGGTGAGGGATCCTTACGCCGTCAGCCTCTGCCAAGCAGCCTCAGCAGTGCATGGGGACCCATACATGTCGCCTAAACAAAAGGAACTTTTTGGGTCTCACTGCTCCTCATGCTACCTGGAGATGTTCAGGCTTAGAGATCTTAGTGTGTGCGCTGTTACCAGTTGCATTATTCCTTTTTACATGATGCTACACCCTGAAGCAGTCCCCCAGCTTTAAAGCAGCCCCATAGGAGGGTCTGGAGAGGATTGTGAATCAATGAAAGAAAAATTGCAGCAGACATCATCCTTGAGCTGCAGGGAGATCAGCCAGCCTGGCCACTGACACCCTTGCTCCTGGCCTGTCCCAGGAGATGTGGTTTCTCCCGAGCCGGCGCAGCCGGGGATCAGCTCTCCAGCTGCTGTATCGAAGCTGACACCTGTCACCTCCGATGTCTGTCGAGACAGTGCCGAGCCCTGAGCATGGCATTGGCATCGGCTCCCAGCTTGGCCTTGGAGCTTGCTCTGCCCATGCATCCCCACTGATGGAGCTAGCGCCTGCTCCTGCCGTGACCTTGCTTAGGGCCAGGGTTTAGCAGTGGGATGGCAGGGTTAGGGCAATGGTTGGACTTGATGATCTTAAAGGGCTTTTCCAACCTAAACAATTCTGTGATTCTATTCTATGACCTGAACTGTGACCGAACAGTGGGTAAACCTCCCCAGCGCTGGGTTTCTAACGCCACGACTGATCACTTTCAGAGGTGGATTTGGTTTTCCAAAGAGAAGGATACGGAATAATGCTGTGTAGGGGAGGGGGCATTCAAGCTTAGCTGGAATCTCCGTTTGAAGACCAAGGTGGGACAGAAGGAGGGAATTGCAATTCATCCAAGTGCCTGATCCATAGCAAAATGCACATGTGCTCATCTGGGCTGTCTCCATAACCGAAGGTGAGATTTAGAGGACTTCAGAAAGCGATTTCGCCAGGTTTGCCTTTGACGCTTCCAGTGAAGAGAGGGAAAGCGCTCGGGAAACATTGGCCTGCCTCCCTGGGAGGTTATGGGATCCCAGGCAGCCAGTAACTGCTGACGGGCAGCTCGCCCAAACATCGCCCATCGAGCCTTGAGCACCAGCTTTTCACAGCCAGTAGTACCAGCCTCGGGTGGGAGGATGCAACCCACCGATGGTGGGCTCCTGAGCTCTGAATCCCCTTCCTCATAGTGGGAGTGCATCCATCCCACCAGAAGGTGGTAACACTTGGTAAAAACTTTCTGAGCGTTATTTCCCTCCAGTCTGAGCATGGACAAGCATCGCATAAACCAAACCCACGTCCACACAGTAGACATCTCTGTGGGGAAGCATCCTACCACTCGAAAAGCAGCAGAGACAGGTTATTGTCAGCAGCGTGGGGGTAGCCCAGCACTGATCCTGCCAGGGATCCCCCAGGGATGCGCTGGATCCAGAAAACATCAAGTGATGCTGTCCCTCACTGGTAGCAGTGGGGTGCAGGTCCCCCAGGTGAGATCACCGTCCTCATCTCTTACCAGGCACTTCATGTTCAGAGCTCCTGATGTTGCCTTCAGGTAAAAGCCTTGGAGGAGCTGGAGGTGGCATTTTTCTCCCCTGCTGCTGCTGCCTGCAAGGCTGTGTGCTAGTGGCCAGGATGGGAACGGTACAGTCACGGGAGCGAGACCCCAAAGGTTGTGCCTGTGGGGACCCTCCCAGTGGCACTTGATGACCTTAAAGGTCTTTTCCAACCTAGACGATTCTATGATTCACTGCCAGAGCAAAGTGAGAGCCACGCACTGCCATCCCACTGACCTGTGCCAGGAGTGCCCTGGGTTCCACGTGAAAGGTGAAAGAGCTTTTAAGCCACTTTTAAAGCTGTGTAAAACCTTAAACCCTTAGTGTCACATAAGGACTTAAATGCCTTAAGACTGTAGCATGTCGTAAGGCAGAGTTAAAGCAACGTAAGCCTCCTTTAGCCGCTGTGGGCCTTGAAGGGCAGTCTTACGGCATCCCAAGGGCTCCTATTTTTTAAAGGCCCCACAAATCCAGGCTTTCAGAGGGTTCTCCATTCTGCTAGGCTTCTCCAAAGGCTCCTGTTTGACCCCGGCTGCACCAGGCTGTGTGCATGCAGGAGGTCTCATCTCCGTCCTTCACCAGGTTTGGATGCCTCGTTAAGACAAAGGACCAGGGCTTCTGTAGCTTGTCAAACTGAGCTGGTTTTTCCCCTTTCCTTGGCTGTGGGTTTGAAGCAGCAAGTCCTTCTGGTGCATCTGGTGTGCCTCGGAGAGGAAGAGGATGCTGCAAGGTAAAGCGAGAGCGTTCCCCAACTGGCAGGGACACAGCAAAGAGGCAGGGACACGCATCCAAGCAGTGACGTGCAAGGTCAGAAAGAAAACGCCTGCGCGGCAGGCAGATGAGTGTGCCCTATGTAACCCCCCCACCCCCCGCCCCCGATCCATAGGGCTTATCACAGGCTATAAAGACAAATTTTGTGAAAAACCCTGTTAAGATACTGGCTGCACATCACTTCTTTAAGCCCCTACAGCAACTTAAACTGGCTATAATGTTAAGCCTTTAGAGTATTTTAAACTGCTTAGATTGCTCAAAAGACCAGCTTAATCTTAAACTGCAGTGCAGCTGCTTAAACAGTTTAAGCTGATCTAAAAGCTCGCAGGAACACGGGGTGCTTGAACTGGGCTCAGCCCTGGTTGTGGGCTGAAGCGCGGCGCTGGCCCTGCCGCACCCAATGTGACACTGGGGCTGAAGCTCTTTTCCTACACGGACCTTGCAGAGTCTGGGGGAGCAGAAAGACCTTCTGTTGTCCCTTTCTAGCAGCAGGCCCAGCTCCAGGGGTGCTCATCCCTCCCCTCAGCCCCGCAGGCAGCACCGGCTCCCCGGGGAGAGGAAGGGTCTCTGGGCAGGTGTCCCAGCGAGGGTGGGCACAGGTGCTGCATGGCACGGCGGGGAGTGTCACCTTTTTATTTTTTCAGGTACTGCTTTAGTCTTTGCAATCAGCATTTTGCAGGGAAAGGTACTGACTAGCTGGATTATTAATGGTGCTTTCTTGCACAGCCCAGCAGGAAGGAATGCTGGCAATCATCTTTTTCTAAAATAAGGAATTGCTGGAATCTCCAGCTCTGAGGACAGGGGACAATGCTGAGCAGGATGAAGCCACATCTAAAGTGACACCTTGTTCGCCACTGAGTCAGCCCACTCCTGTGAATATCTCCCCCCAAAATGGCCATTTTTTCCCATTCCCACAGAGAAATCCCGGGGGGGGGTTTCATTAAGCTTTGTTTTTCTGTTTTCTTTGGGTTTTTTTCTTTTTTTTAACACCCATGAATGCAGCCAAGGACTTGTGCAATATGTGCATTGGCTTGGGGAAAATGGGTAATTCTCCAGCAAGCCTGAAGTCCGTCTGGAACGCTCACCCAGGTGTAAGAAAACAGGTAAATGTTGCATCCAAAGTAAAAAAATGCAAAGGAATTTGCACCTTTTTCTCCATGTGCAACTTCTACACCATGCGAGGGCACAGTTTCTGACCGTTCTGACGTATTTATCGCTCAGGGAGTTTAAACCAAACCTCCCCGTTATTTTGTTTTCCTAATGCATGTCAGGCCAACAGCCCAGTTCCTCCTGCTGGTGCTATCTAACTGGGCTGAATGGTCTTCTAGTGTTTTTGTGGCGTTACCGGTTTCCTGATAATTGGCTGCGATGTGCTCAGCAGCACTGTGGCACGGTGCTTGCACGTCAGGCATTGACTCGTACAGAGGGGTTGTCGCTCCTAAGAACAATTCTCCAACACAGCAAAGGTTCCGAAGTGCTGCAGGGCTCTCAGAACGCGTCCCGTTGCCCCGGTACTTAGCTGGCTCTTGCAATGGGCTGGAAGTCTGGGCCCGCCTCTGTTGACATCCAAAGCTATTTCATCGTGTCTTGTTGAGATATGAAAATCTAAAAATAGGCCTCCCTATCAGCGGAGGGGCCTGAAGGTGCTGGACAAAAGGCCACAAGTGTCCCTGGCCCTACTGACGAGCTCACCACAAATTAGATCTCAACACGGCAGCCCTCCCGCCCTCCTGGTGGAATTCAGCGCTGGCACCAAACACCTCCGTTTGCACAGAGGGAGGTTGTGCCCATAGGAAATGCCTTCTCCCCCTTGCTTTCCTGCCTGCCGAGACACTGCCAGACCCTGAGCCAAGCTCCGGAGTCCCGACGCTCCGCACAGCCGGATCCTTCCCCTGCGTGTCCTCCGGGAGCTCTCCCTCATGTGCTGGGAGCATCTGGGACTCGGGAACTTGCGAGTTGGCTTTCTCGCTCCGGAATCATTATCATTTATTGATAGGATGCCTTTTGCAAGCCTCGGGGCACTATTGCAGACTTCCAGGCTGTGCACATGCGAATTCAGTTCACCCGCCGCAGAGAAGCGGTTGCTGCATGCAGAGCTGTTACAAAACTCTCTTGGCCGGGAAGCAAAAAGCAGTTTCTCAGCGCCTGCGTAGCAAGTGCAGCAGAATTACTGGCTCACCAGCCTGAACGTGTGCAGGAACGACACACGTTCCTGGGGTCAGGAGCAGGGCTCTTGGGACAGGGCAAGGGGGAATGGCTTTAAACTAAACCAGGGTAGGTTTAGACTGGAGATAAGGAAGAAATTCTTTACACTGAGGGTGGTGAAACCCTGGCAGGGGTTGCCCAGAGAGGGGGTGGAGGCCCCATCCCTGGGAACACTCTAGGCCAGGTTGGACAGGGCTGTGAGCAACCTGATCTGGTTAAAGGTGTCCCTGCTCCCTGCAGGGGGGTTGGGCTGGGTGACCTCTAGGGGTCCCTTCCAACCCCAAATATCCTATGATTCTATGAAACTCCCCTGGCTTCTCTCCACAGAGGGTGCACCGCGTGGAACATTATTCCAATACCATTATTCCAACATCATCAACCCCATCCCCAACTCCTGGACACCCCCACCCCAGCACACCCACACCTACCTGAGCATTTACTCCCAGGCCAGCCACACCAGTCCCATCCCATGCTCCCCACGCAACCCCAAGTGTCCCCAGTGGAGCATCTCCACCAGCTTTGCCAGTCTTCGTTCCACCCTCAACTACTGCCATGGGTAGAACGAGAATCTCATTTTATAATCAAAATTCCTCAGGTCTTTACCCCAAGTGAAGGACTGTGGGCTGTGGTGTGTTTTGGGCAGGTTTTCTGGGCAGTTTGGGTCCCCTGTATCAAGGCAGCACAGTCTCCATGCTTGATGGTTGGAGCAGGAACGCAACAGCCCTCCTTCTCCGTTCGCCTTGAGTGCTCCTACGAGAAGACATTGCAGTAGTCAGTGATCAGAAATGGAGTGACTCAGAGAAACGCAACATTTCCAATAAGCAGGCAATGAAACAAGCTTGAGGTCAAAGAGAAGCTGCCAACTCTTTCTAATGGGTTGCTCCAAAGTGCAGATTCGTCCTTGAGACTGAGGTTTTAAGGTCATTTCTGCGCACTGAAGGCTCCAGGGTGGAGGTGCCAAAGCTCTTGAGGCATTTGGACAGATTGTGATGCTGTCCTCACGGCACTGGGGTAGGCCAGGGGGAGGTGGAGGTGACACCCCCAGGTCAGCATGGGGTGATCAGGACAGGGACATGACCTGGAGGTAAGTCAGTACCAAAAGGCTGAGGAAAGATATTCTCCTGAAGAACGCCGTCAAGCTGGCTTCATGTAACCAGTTCGGCCAGCACTTTAGGGAGAGTTTCCTGCCAGAGACGGGGACAGGAGCATGCTCATATTCCTTGCAGCCAACACATGCTTCTCACCCCTGAGAAACACGTGCCTACCCCGCCACCAGCACATCCTCTCCCAGGGCCCCAGATCCTGTGTCTGAGCAGCACAGAGACAACGTCCTCCCCTAACTGGGTTATAGGAGATTGGATTAGCAATTTGTGAGTTAGTAAAAGTCTAAGAATGGAAGATAAAACAAAGTGTGACAGGCTAAGCAGCCCTTGTCACCGGGGATTGATCACAGTGCTAATAGCCAGCGACAGCCGCACATTAATAACACAATAACCCAGCTTTGGATATTGGCACTATCACAACCCTTTAACCTGGTAATAACTCATTGGGAAAATGTTAACGGTGTCATAGCCAACATGTCTCTGCTGCTCACATCCCCCTCTACCTGCCAGCCCGGCAGAGGCAGCAGGGCCACCGCCTGCGGGGGTCAGGTCCCCCCATGCCCAGCGCCGGGTTGGGGACAGGGCACCAGGGTGCCCTTTGGGGCTGTGGGCACAGTCATGTTGGGCAGGGATGGGAGGTGCGCTGGCAGGCAGGGATGGGGGGTGCATTGGGGTGAAGCCATCGGGGTGACACCCAGCAGGGGACGAGGAAGAGCTGTGGGGTGCTGGTGGAGTCAGGGGAGCTGGGACTGAGCTCCAGCTCGGAGCAGTCAGCAGGGGCTTGCGAGAGAACTTGGCAGCAAGTCATTTGGGGATTTATTTTTTTTTTTTTACCTATTTTTCTGAATATTCTGAATTTTATTGACAATTTGCTTAGGAAGCCTTCTGCTGCTGCTTCTGGCTGCAGTGGGAGAAGAGACACTCTGCGGAAGTTACAAAAAAATCGTGGTTGTTTAGAAAATGGGAAATGAAATTAGAGGTCAAGCTTTTTGAAAAACGTAGATCAAAATGGGGGGGGGGGGAAAGCAAACCCTGTTGTAAGGCAGCCAGCATCGCCTTGTTTACAAAGGCTTTTCTAAATGCTGCTCGGTGTTATGGAGCACGGGGCGGGAAGAGAGATGGAGAAATATCCCTGCTCTTTCTCCACCCCGGAGCACGAGCAGCAGGAGGTATTTCCCTCCCTCGGCCAGAGCCCAGGCTCCGCATTGGCACCCACCCAGCATCTGCAGCTCTTGGCTCCACTGCTCGGCGTAACACTGAAAGCAACCGATTTCAGGGATTCAGAGGTCAGCAAATCCTAAGTGCCAGCTGCGGGAGTGTGGGGCTGCGGCACCGGCAAGACGTCTGCAGGGGACCCCTTCCCCTCCCAGCAGGGACCAGCTTAGTGTCACCTCGTGCCCTTAAAACCCAGGACAGCCCTGGGCCAGGCGGGGGATGCATCCAGGGCTGGGTCTACCAACATCTCTGTCGTAACAGGAGCCCCAGCACAGGCGGGGTTAGGTCTGGGAAGTCCCATTGCCACCCCAGTTTGGCCAGGTCGCGCTCCTGGATCGATTCTGGCTGATGGCACCCACAAGGCTGCGTCGCGCATCCTCTCTGTCACTGTTTCCAGCAGACCCAACCGTCCTCATTTTTGGCTCAGACAATCCTGGGAGTGTCCGTGTGTGCCGGTGCAGCCCAGACATGGAGGAGGAGATGCTGGCGGAGGAGTCGGGTCCTGTGCCATAGTGCAAGGACCTGTGTCCCCCCTGTTCCCGGGGGGGGGCGTGTGCCTGCACTCCCTCCAGCCTATCATCCCTGCCACCAGCAGCTCTGCTCCACCTCCTCATCTGCTCAAACCCTCCTTTGGAGTCATGGCCACTTGTTGCCCAGGGCACCAAGTCACTCCCAGCCAGCAAGAGGACACAGGGAGGCAGAGCAAAATGGGGTGGGGGGGGGTACCTAGGCTGTGCCCCAGGAGGGGTGCAAACCCCTCCTAACCATGGCTTCCTTTGGTGGGCCAGGAGCAAGGTGGCTTCCCTGCCTTCCCAATGGGCTCCTGCCCACATGGTGCCGCTTCCCATCTCTTTGGGGCAGAAGGCAGACAAAAAAAAAAAAAAAGGTGAAAATGCAATCTAGCTTTAAAGGATCCCCTGACTAATTAGTTTTGGAGGCCAGGCTGGGCTGAGATCAGCCAGCCTTGCTTGCAATTATTCTGACAAGGAAGGACCCCTCTGAGATTTGCTGCCAAACAGGGACGTTTCCCCCCCGCTGCCCAGCTAAGGGAGCGAGGACTGGAGAAGGGGGCAGGAGAGGAGACCTCCCAATGCTCCCGGGCTGCCTAGCTGCTTTTTTTATCCCTTCAAAGGTGCCCCAAAGGGGGGGGGGTTGCTGCGGTGTGGCTCTGATGCATGCAAGGGACATGCATCAACAGTGAAAAAAGGGAGGGCTCGGCTTGTTTGGCTTAATTAGAATAATGAAGCTGTGAGCTTAATAGGAGGAGGTTGGGAGTGCTGAGGCTGTAATTGCCAGAGATTGGGAAGCGTGAGGCTGTCGGCTGGCAGCCATATGGAAGCAGCAAAGTGAGGGTAGTGAGTGACAGCCCGAACCTGTGGCGCTCTCATTAATTCCAACAGCAGAGCTGTGATTGATGTGTCAGCTCCCTGCTGCTCCGCGATTCGGGAGGCTGATTCCACTTCACTTCTGCCACAGCTGCTGCAGCCGGGGCTGGGGAAGGGAAACACGGAGAGTGGGGGAGAGAAGGAAAACGGGTAAAGGAGGGAAAGAGCAAGAGAGGAGAAACAGGAGAAAGGTTGCGGGGCGAGAGGGGTGGAGGGATGGAGGGAGGGATGATGGAGGGAGGGAGGGAGGGAAGGAGGGATGATGGATGAGTGGAGGGAGGGATGGATGTGGATGTGTGGATGGATGGAGGGATGGATGGATGGATGTCATAACCTAGGCATTGGTATCTGAGAAGCCTGGTCAGCCCCAAAGACAGGCTTCAGTTCAGGCTTTCAATCCAGGTTCAGCTTTTCGACCCAGGAGTCACTCTGCCTTGGGGTCAGAAGTGTTCCATAGCCCCCAGGACCCGGACGGCTCTGTTCATGCTTGCGCTCTCCGAGGTTTGTCCAGGCTGCAGGCCAGTTGGGAGGGCCAGGCTCCCCACCTTGCCCCTGCATGGCAGGATCCCTGCTTGCTTCTTGACTCCCTGTGGAGGAGCAGCCCGTTCCCACCCACACCCGAAGGACGGGCACCCAGGGGCACGGGGCAGCCCCATGCCAGTGCTCCGGCTTTGCCAGCACACCCAGTCCTAGGCTGAGACTGCAAAGCCAGTGTGGCTGAGGCATGGGCATCTGTAGGGTTTGCTGGGTAGAGTCCTAAATGGGAGGCAGGAGAGACTCTCCCTTGCTCCTGCCAGTTCTGGGCTCCCCAGTTCAAGAAGGATGAGGAACTCCTAGAGAGAATCCAGAGAAGGGCAACAAGGATGATAAAGGGACTGGAGCATCTCCCCTACGAGGAAAGGCTGAGGGAGCTGGGCTTGTTCAGCCTGGAAAAGAGAAGGCTGAGAGGGGATCTCATCAACANNGAATGTGAGGAAGAACTTCTTGACTTTGAGGGTGCCCGAGCCCTGGCCCAGGCTGCCCAGGGGGGTTGTGGAGTCTCCTTCTCTGGAGATATTCAAAGCCCCCCTGGATGAAGTCCTGTGTAACATGCTCTAGGAGAACCTGCTTTAGCAGGGGGGTGGGACTGGGTGATCTCCCAAGGTCCCTTCCAACCCCTGCGATTCTGTGATTCTGTGATAAGGAGGACAAGAGCAGCCCTTACAAACCGCCTGCTCAGAAGTGACATGCTGCTCAGACCCCCTTCCTTTTCTTACCCTAAAGCTTCTGCCATGATCCTGGCAGAGTTACGGCAGTGCCAGCCCTCGGTGTGGAACCAGCTAACCAGATTTAGCTGCTTAACCCTGCTGCAACACTTCTGCCTTCCCTTCAGCTCCAATCCTGTCTGAAGGGGTCCAGCCCCTGTAGGATGCAAACCAGAGCCTTTGCACTGGCAGCAGCTCCCTCGTGCCGCTCAGACGTGGGCAACGGCCAGCGCCTGCTGGCGTGTCCCACGAGCCGTGCTCCTTGAGGAGGGATGGATGTGCAGGGAGGAGGGGACAGCCTGGCCCTGGGGAGGGAGCAGGTCCACGCAGGGGAAGGGGGTGGCAGGGTGCTGCGAGAGCAGGGAGCGTGGCTGGAAAGGGTTGGGATCAGCCCAGGGTCGCGTTTCTGCTCTGCGAAGCCCAGGCATGGGGAAGGGACTGGGCAGCATTAGCTGGAGCGATGACCCGTCTATGGGCAGGGGGTGGTTATATGCAAACCCTAGGTAATTTCTGTTCTGTCTGGCTCAGTCCTTTGGAATCTTTTCCATTGAAACAGCGAGTTATTGTAGTTCTCCAAAAGCCAGGTTTAGTAATTTAAACTTTAGGGAAAATGTCGGGGCAGATCCGCCTCAGTGCTGGGACTAAAGGGGTGCTTGGGCACGGCGTCCAAGGAGTTTTCCTTCATGGAGCAAATCACGGCTGTGGGAGATTGTGGGACAGGAGGCCAGGAGAGCCCTGTCTATATGCCCATGATCTGATGTCGTTTCATCCAGCGTTGCCTGCCTGCGTGAATCAAGACTTCTCATCCCTCCCTCTGAGGAAAGCAGTTACCCATGAAGGGGAACGGGGGATAAACTGCCAAGATGATAATTCATTTGGGTAAGGCTATCAAGGCTCATTTGCTTTGCCCTGTTGCCTCCGTGAAGGAGCATGCAAAATGAAGTATTAGCAAGTGGAGAACGAAACTTCAGCTTTACCCTCTCTGTATGTTCCCGTAGTCCCAGCGGCAGGGGGGAAGGTGAACTCGTACCCGACTCCAGGGTTGGCTCCTATGTACTGCAAGGCTAATGGGGAAAAATGGGTTGCCTTCTTCTCTGGGCAGCTCCACTGAAAGCACCCAGCCACTCCACTAATTCGAAGAAGCAAGAAAAGCAAGATGGAAAAGGGAAATTGGTTTTGATTGCGGAGCTCAAGCCGTGGAGTTCCTCTACCAGGAAAAGAAATAACAGTCAGGGTAGCCAGAAGCTTTGTAGCCGGTACAGTCATTTTTTTCTAGTAGGTATTCACTTGTACGATGAAGACCATTAGGTAAAGTATCTCAGAATAACTCTCATTTGCAGGCTACATGGTGAGGAGGTGGTTTCTCAGCAACTGGTACCTCCTACACAGCGACTACGACCGTTCCTGGAGTAGGACGAGGCTTCTGCTCACGATGATGCTGAGATGTGCTTCACGCAGCTCCGGTCCAGTCTGGGTGGCTTCCTCAATGTCTCATCTGGACATGCAGAGGTCCAAAGGGCAGGGGCCACAGCTGAACTAAGGACAGCTCTGCTGCCTGCACAGCAAAGATGCCAGGCTGTCCCTGCTTTCCTATGGCGCTGTCTGGGGGGAGCCCCAAAACCTCAGCAAGGCAGTAAGATGCTCTGTGAGTTTGGGTCAAGCGAGCTGCTCTGCAATCAGTTTTGCTCTTCCATGAATGCGTTTCCTAAGAGCCAGCTACCGCTCCACCTCCAAGCTGGGGAAAGCAGGCGGCCGCAAGCTGTTCACACATCCGCTCTCTCAACTGTGCCCGTGCATTTGCTGTTGGGGACAGCACTGACCCCCTTACTCTTGGACTGGTCATCACTGCAAAAGATGGCTCCTGCAGGGGTTGGCTCCTGAGCTGGACCATCAGCCCTCAGCTGGCTCTGCTTGGGGCCGGGCAGTTCAGCCTCTGCATGTGCACTGCTTGCTCCCAGATGGTTTGGCCCAGAAAGCCGCAGGCCTGTACTGGTGCAGAGCCAGGCATGCCTTCAGTCCCCACTGAGAGCTCCGGGTCACTGACGCAGGAGTCGCTGGGATGCTCAGACCAAGCGAAAGCATGGCATGCATCCCAAATCTGAGCAGTTTCGGCAGAAAGCAGCACTGATCCTGGACAGGAGCTTTGCTTTGATAGAGCAGGGAAGAATTAGAAGTATGTGCCAGCAACCAAACACAGCAACTCTGCCAGGTTGTCCCACACATTTCCCTTCCTACAGGTATTTCCAGGGGCTGAAACACAGAATTAAGCTGTCTGAGAGCCTGTGATGTCATTTCCAAGACTCTGTCCCCGCAGTTCTGCTTACAGGCGACCTGTCTTCTAGAAACTGTAGCTGAGCAGATGAGTGTTGATGCTGAGGTCTCTGGAGCTTCACCCTGCTTGGGTGGTAGACACCAGAAGGCAGCATTTGTTGAGTAGTCAAGAGAAGAGAAATGACTACATGGTGGCCCATGATTCGTTCTCTGTGCCAATCTCAGCATTTCTAAAGCTGACGAGCCAGCAGCAGACTGATGTGGAGCGGGGGGTTGCACGACGAGGTGGCTGGCTTGTGGTGGTCAAGGCTCACCAACTCCAGCAGCCCTTACATGGATGCTCTGAGCTCCCACTGTGGTTGATCTGGGGCTGGAGAGGGCTTAAGGACTCATGGGCAGGGCCTAAAGAACCCATCATTCTTCATAGCCAAGGTAAGAATAAGGAGTCAGAAAACTTTGGAGGTGGCCCCGGCACCCCATGTGCTGGTGATGTCTCCCATGTGGCTGTGGGCTCAGCATGCGCCGAGGGTGGCCAGATATCGTGGCCAAGCCAGGACCCCTCTGCTCAGTGCCGGGGACGTGCAGCTGGGAGGCAGCAGGTCCTCGGAACCATTGCTCCAGCTGCACTGGGCCAGCACCGAGGCAAGCCAGGGCTCTGGCTGAGAGAGAGCTCTTCCTTCACCCTTTCCCACTGCTGCCTTGCAGCGAAACGGGGCAGAGAAGCAGCACCTGTACAGCAGCCACGTCCTGGCTGGATGCTGCGTTCTGTGGCAAGCAAAACGGAGCAGCTTCCTAAGCTGCCACTGACTGGTAGGAGTCCAGATTAATTCCTTGCTCCTGCCCCCATGCATCCATGCAGGGGGACCTGAGGCTGAATGATGGATGAATGAATCCATCACCCTTGCTCCTGCTCCAAAGCATCCTGTGCTCTGAGCTCCCTCCGTGGTTGGTCGGGGACTGGAGAGGACTTAAGGACTCATGGGCAGGGCCTAAAGAACCCCTTCATTCTTCGTGGCCAAGGTAAAAATAATGAGACAGGCAGGACACACACCCTGCAGCCACCCAAATGCAGGGGGCTGCTGGAGAGAACCACACCTGGGACAATGCAACCTACAGAGATTTTGGATAGCAGGCACTGGAGCGTGTGTTAGCATCGCTGAAGCATCCAGGGATCCTACCCTGGCTCTGGACCATGGTGCCAGAAAGCTGCAGATTCACGGGAACTACCACCCAGCTGTAACCTGGATCCGTCGGGGGACACGGAGCAGACACCGGCCTTGCTGACCAGCGACTCTCCAGGCACCTCCGATGGCTTTCACTGACATTTAGGTTCTGCCATGGTTAGTTTCCCCATTTTAAGTTACAGGCACAAAGGTACTGGCCTGATGTCCCCACTCACTCTTTCACCTGGATCATTTTCGGCAGTATTTTTAAGAACCACCATGTGTCCTCTTGGCAGAGATCCCTGGAAAAACCACAGAGCAAATCCCTGCCGAGGCATCACAGCCTAGCGAAGGGCACTGGGCATGGAGGAGTTCCTTATGCCTCTTGGTTGACCCTTCTTCCAGGTACTACCAGGATATCGTATTCTTCTCAGGGACACCTTTCTCCGATGAAATGCCTAAGTGTTGCCAGCTGATCAAAGTGACCGGGAGAGGGACCGCATTTCTTTTCCCACCCGAACATCACTGGCACGCCGGGGTCATTTCCCATGTTGGCTCAGCCACCCTGTGCTACTGCATATCGCTTCTCTTTCTTGCCACCATTCATTCACAGCATGGTGCAGTTTTTTCTGCTTTGAGGGCTTCCAAACCCAGACGCTCAGCAATAAAGGTTCCTTTGCTGTAGCCTAGCCGAGACATGCTGAGAAAAGCTGAGGAGGGTCACCCTGGGGTGCAGGGCTGGCCAGGGGGCTTAGGTGAGAGCTGTCAGGGTGGGTTGAGACAAGAAATCTCCATCCTACTTGTAAACCCAGCCATGATTTTGGGCAACCATGCCCACCTCATCGGGCCTTTCCCAGCATTTCTCCCGGGCACAGCATCCCACAGCGCTTCTGCAGGCAGAGGCTTTAAAGCTTTCCCCTCCTCGGTCTGGGGTTTTATTAACCTCACCTCACTCTGCTGAATAACTTTTGGCTCTGTGCATCACGCCGCCCTCTCGGCTGGCCCCGTTCAGTGGATGGATTAATGCCAGGGTGAATTTGGGTATGGGGACACGCGCCTCTGCCGGGAGTTGCTGTCCGACCACACCAGGGCTCGGTGATTTTCCTAATTCAGAATTGGAAATGCTTTGCCTGCAAACAAGCTGTGTGAGGTGGATCTGCTTCTTAATCACATCAGACTCCTCAGGTTTCCAGCATGAATACTCGTAAGTTCAAAATTCATGTCTGAAACACATGCTGCTGCATCTTTGTGGAGAAAACATTCCTGTTGGCAAGCTCTGCAGGAGTGCTTATAAAGAACAAATATCAAAGTGTGACAACCATGGCTGATTACAAATAGCAGGAACATTTGCAGAGCACCCGGCCCTGTGCACGAGGCTTCTCCGTCTGCCGTCGAAGCAGAGCTCAGGTGCTCCCTGGGGATGGCCCAGCTCTCGGCATCACTACCCAGGAGCGACAGCGCTCCTCTGACTCACCCAAGCCAGGAAAAACAGCGTAAAAGGTGCAAGCAGGGTGACATAAATGGACTAGGGAGAAGTAGGTGACAGAAAATGAAAGCAGAAGCAGTATTAGTGGGAAACCAGAAGCATTCGGTGCCTGCTGCATCCTGCACAAAGGCAGAATGATGGATGCATGGGAGTTATCCTTGTGCTGCCTTTTTAAAGTTGGAATGCATTAAGCAACCTTTGCATGTTGGTGCTGCAGAACACCCCATCCCACTCCAGGACCTCAAATCCTACTTCAAAATACCAGACCACATTCCTGCAACAAAACACAACAACTTATGGTGATTTTTCCAGACACATTTGCATGCCAGCTTTTAATATCTTTGCAAACTAGGTTGCCTCAGGTATTCCGTTTGCATCCACGTCAGTATAGCCCTGATGAACTTGGCCTTCCCTGCACCAGATTACCTGATGGTCTGTGGGGTTTATGGGAATGTCTTCCTGGATGTCACTGATAACACGGTGATCCAGTAATAGCACCACAGCCTGCTAGCAGTTAGTGTTCTCAGATATTAAATGAATGTTCATGGACAATTTTCAGGGTACCATCTGTCATAGCAGCACTGGTAGGTTTTAATTACGGTTTATGCTCCGTCTTCAAGCACCTGGATTCATTTTTTCATCCTGTCTATTATTCGTTATGATCTGCTAAACAGCACCTGACTTCTGTTTTCTGCTCTTCCCTTTTAACAGCTGGGCCAGCAATATAAATTCAAAGGTGTCAAAGGTGTGGAATACGCGAGGACTTTTCCTGATCAGGCACTTCCCGGTGCGGAGGCCAATTCCGTGACCATTTCCAGATTCATCTTTGGAGTCATTTGCCTAGAGACTTCCTTGGATAAAGGATTTGCAGAGAGAAAATGGATCATAGCAGCTTCATAGAATCACAGAATCGTTGGGTTGGAAAAGCCCTTTGAGATCCCCAAGCCAAACCATTCCCCTAACCCTGCCATTCCACCGCTAAACCCTGTCTGCCCAGCTTTTAAATCCCCCCCGGGATGGGGACTCACCCAAAGAGGAGCTTCCTAAAGAGGAAGGAGATCTCAATGCAGAAGAAACTTAGTGTGGCTCAGGCGTTCCCACACCCACTGGTAGCAAAGCTGCTCGCTTTCTTGC
Source organism: Gorsachius goisagi (assembly GCA_018403395.1). NCBI lineage: Eukaryota > Metazoa > Chordata > Aves > Pelecaniformes > Ardeidae > Gorsachius > Gorsachius goisagi. Next base: position 18,764 of record BOSO01005815.1, read on the forward strand.
TCCCTACAACTGGGATATTTCAGACCAATTTGCTCTTGTCATCTCAGCCAGGAGACAGCTAGTGGTGGAGGTTTGCAGCTCTGTTATTAAAGTTACTGCCTGTGGGTTGTGAGCATCGAGGGATGGCTCTGAAATAATTGCTGAGTTACAGTGAGTGATGGCTTCAAGCCGCACGAAAGCCATTGGTACGGCTGCAATGCTGCTACGGGAAGTAAGGCCGGGCTATGGCGCATGTCAGAGAGGACCTGCTGTTGGCACGTTGGGGCCAAGTGGTACGGCGCCGCCTCCCAGCGACTTCCCCAGTGCCCCTCTTGATTTTAGTAGACCGTGCCCACTGCCCTCTGCGGCTCACAGAACAAAGGTGTGGCCTCACAATGTCCATAGGAAAAAAATCCACAGGAAATTCAACTATATCTTTAGCATGGGATAAAATAGACACTCGGCCAGTTTGATCGATGAAAAAGTGTCTGTGAAACAATAAGGGCATAGACCCAAAAGAGGTGGGGAAAACCTAGGCTGCCAGATATACTTGCATCCATGATATGGCACTTTCAATGAGTAATCACTTGCCAATACATATGGTGTTTTTGTAGATGTGAAATGTCATGGAACATAATGTACTGATATGTTTAAAAATAAATCGCTGGGATAGCTTAAAAAATAAATGACTGAAGGGAAGGGACTTCTGGTGCGTTTTGCTGTGGATTAATTTTGTCATTTGATTTGGGTAAAGCCTGATTCAGGTGTCAAACTAAGTATTGACTTAATAAACTGGGGTTTTTTTTGCTTGCTCTCTGAGGAGTACTGGGGAACGAGGTCAGGCTCTTAATTAATTTATGCAAATTGCTGTTTTCTTCTCCTCCATTTAAATGGTAGTGATACCTCTCTTAGCTCCTTATAGCTAATTGAACAGCAACAAGTATGCGACCACATGCAGGACTTTAAGAAAGTCACAGGCAGGTACGAGGGGACTCTTAAAACGGGCCCAGAATGGCTATAAAGCGATCGCAATAATTATGCATGTGCGCATGCACACACTTTTTTAAGCGACGATGGAAGCGCAAGCCACCAAAGCCCCAACCCCTTGTTTGGCTGTTCAGCATCAGGAGGTGTTACCCAAAGGTGTTGCGGGAGCGTGCGGCGGCATCAGACGTGAGCTCCTGGCTGGCTCCCCGCTTGGCAAATCCACCCCCATACCCCCTTCCTCGGTTCCCCCCGTGTTTGTCCCACCTCTTCCTCCCACAGCCGTATGATTCCCTGTTCCCCCCCTCCCCCCCAAAATCTAGAGCTCTCCTTCCAAGTCCGCCTTTGCAGCGCAATTATGAGATGCCATCCAGCCTTTGGCAACCGCGGTTGGGAGCCAGGCATGGAGAAGGGCCAGGGAGCCACAGGGATGGGCAGGATGGCACCCCTGGGTTTCCAGCCTGCCCCTGGCAGCGGCACTGTGCTCACTGAAATAATAAATAGTGCAAATTCCTGCCCTGTGGGGAACGGGGTTAGGGAAATAGGCTGGGACAAGACTACGGGCACCTACTGGCTCCAGTTGGTACCCCACAGCCTGGTTATTCCTTCTCCCATCCCCTAGCAACGGGTCATCTGTGGAGCAAGGAAGTCGTCAGGACACCCAAAAAATGACGCCCACATTTGTTTTGCTAATAAAAACACTCCAGATAGCACTTCTTGTTGGGGTTTTTTATTTTTCCTGGAAGTAATTTCACATGGTTTTGATTAAGGCAGAAGCAAGAAAGTAGAGCCGGTACGGCAGGAAAAAATCCCCGCAGACAGAAGGAGCGGAGGTGCTGTTAGTGCAGCTGCACCGAGCAGCCATCCTGCTCTGAATCCCGATTTTGGGGGGGGGGGCTTCCCAAGGATTTCATCACCCATGGGCAGGGCAGCCTGGGTCGGCTGCAAGCTGCATGGAGCCTGGAAAATCCGCCCGTTTCCTGGTGAGAGATGCTAGAGAAACCAGTTGGAAAATGGCAAATGCTTATTTCCAAGAATTTGAGAGGGTCATTTGTCACCATTTCCTTCAGATCTTTTGTGTCTTTTGTGAGGGGGAAAAAAAAAAGAAGAATTATGTGTTTCATTTTTCAAAAAAAATTATTTGGGCACAAAATCTCAGGGTTCTGAAAGAAACCGGGTACAGATTGGAAAACTGAGTTCTAGGCCATTTGTTTGGTTTGTGGGGGGGGTTTTGAAGAAAACCTGTTTTGTGTAAAACTACAAAGCCTCCAGCATTATTTCTAAGGGGTCTTCATGCTTTGTTCCCTGCTTCTTTATTATTTTTTTTTTTAAAGAGAAGTATTTGAAAATTTGGCCAAGGTGAAAAAAAAAAAAAAAATCATCAGAGAAGCCCTGTCTGGCATGAAAGCCACTTTTACTGGCAAAATCAAACCCAGATATGACGACAACAACGTACCCTGGGCAGCGCAGAAGGGAAGTGGCCCCAGCCCAGTGGGAGGGCTGGAGGAGGCTGGCCCATTACCACTTCTATGGCACAGCGGGTTTTCTACATCTCCGTTGCTTTTCGATGAGCAGCATAAGTAGCAGAGCCACTCTTCCCTATGACAATATTCTGTGGTTTTGCAGGTTGCTCTTCTGCCTCCCCTAGCTTACCCCCCAGGGCTCTTCTCTCGAAGCCATCGCATCCTTCCCCTGCTCCCCCCCAAACCCATCGCATCCTTCCCCTGGTCCCCACCTCAGACCCATTGCATGCTTCCCCTGCTCCCCCCCCTCAGACCCTTCGCATCCATCCCTTGCTCCCGCCCTCAAACCCATTGCATCCTTCCCCTGCTCACCCCCGAAGTTCAGCCCAGCTGTATCTCTCTCAAACCACCCGGCATGGAGCTGGAAGTGGGGCTGCTGGCGAGCTTGCCCGCCTGCCTCCTTCCACATTGTGCCCACAGAGCATAAATAAAAACAGCAACTCAGCCAGGTGTGCCCGGGGCTGCAGAGAGATGTGCATGCTGGTGGCATGAGGATGAGGAGCAGTGGACACAGGCCACTGATGCAGCTTAGCAGAGCTGTCCTTGGTTCCCAGCTCATGATGGGTGCTCACACTTCGGTGTCCCCACTGTGAGCTGGGGGTCAGGGCTCTCCCGATGGTTGGTGGTGGTCCAGGGTGGCACACAAGCACTGTCACAAGTGGGTCTGGAGCTGTTGGATATGCCCTAGGGCACCTCCTGGTCTCCAGCCACAGCTTCAGGAGGCACAGGCAAACATCTCGGGTGCCAGGGTTTTGGTTTTGGGTTTTTTTTATCAGGCTCTAGACCCCTCCATTTCGGTAATGCCAGCTTGCAAAGCCAGGGGACAGCCCCCCCAGAGGCAGAGGTGTGCGGGCCAGCCCTGCGGCAGGGCTCAGAGCCCTACGGCTGGCCTTGCCCACTGCAGGTGGCTTAGTCCTGAGCGACGTCCCGGCCCCCTCCGCTGGCTGCCTGAGCACCGCTCATCTGCTCTGGAGCAAAGTCAAACGGGTCTGCTTAAAATAACGCCCAGCACCGCTGCTGAGCCATTCGCAGGTGCCTCTCCTCCGAGACGCGTGGAGGGGCTGAGCACATGCGGGTACCTCAAGCATGGTGGCAAATTTGGTGTTCGAGCAAAGTGTGAGACTGTGGGAAGCGTCTGGACCCGTTGAGGCTCCACTGTGACTGGCGGCGAATCGCTACGTGCCAGCCTGGCAGCCAGCTGCCACCGTCCTTATGGCTCTGCCTACATGCATCCCCTCTGCAATGATTTCTAAATGTGCAATATCAACATTGCAGTAGCACAGGATTTTTGCATGTAATTATCCTAAGGTTTATTTGAATAAAAAGCTGGTGGGGGGGAGGAAGAGCCCATCTAAATCTTGCAGATCATGCAAAGTCTAGCAGCTCTGCTAGCAGAGCTTGGAAATGCCGATAGACAGTTAAGAGCGCAGACACACAGCCATATCTGTATTTGCTTTGAAGCGTGCTGCTAAAACATGTTGCCATTGAGATTCCTAAGCCCCACATTTTAAAATATTCATTGCCACAGCCCAGATTCTCTTCTGAGGAGCAGAAAGCCAGGCAGAGACGAGAATCTATCTGGCATCCCCTTGTGGCTTTGCTTCTCCCTGCTGCAACGGGACAACAAGTCATGAAACCAAAGGACACCCCCAGATCTTCGTGGATCATAGCCAGACCTCATGGCAGAGAAGAGACAGGCCTCCAGGAGTTTTCTCTTTGATACCTGTAACATCTGGGATAAAGAATAATGAAGAATCCTTAATAAGGGATCCTTAAGGAATATCCATGCTCCTATTAAGAGCTGCAGCAAGGAGCAACGGCCTTGGGTGGCCTCCTTTAGTGATGCCCTGAGGGTCACCTGGGCACCTTTAGAGTTGGACAAGCCAGATGTGCAGTGTCCGGGGGCAGGGTGGATGTAGAGGCATGACCTTCCAGCACGGGCCATCAGACCCTTTCTTCCCGTGGTCGGATGGCCCGCTGGGATCCGCTTGGTGCTGCTACCCAGAGAAGCCATGGGTGGCTTTAAGTCAGAAAAATCCACGCGCTCTCTCTTGACCTACCAACAGAACTTGTCAAGTATTTGTCTTCCTGAAATTTCCTTCAGGTCTTGGTGACAAAGACCACATTTTGGAAGGACTGGATGCGTAGGGCATAGCCCCAAGGTGACCACAACTACTTCAACATGGCCCCGTTTGGGGACAGGGGTCCTGTTCCGAAGAGCCCAGGCACTTTGCTGTATGAACAGGGACCAATTCGGCAGCAGCCCCCATGAAAAGGCTGAGATTAGGCGGTGCCCCGGGGGTTCAAACTGCATCTACAAATTGTAAAGTGCAGATGTTCTTCCCAGGCACAGCCCTCCCAGCAATCGGCAGACCAAACCATAATTTCTGTGGGTCAAATTTCGTTAAGGAAGGCCAGGTGCTTCTAAGACATTTAACATTTGTCTCTGGTTATTGTCCTGGTGATTTACATAATGGATTAGTACAGATTAGCCCAGCATTCGGAGAGTCACTGGGTTGCTTTGCATGAACCATAGGCAAAGGATTCAGGCTGTAAATGGGATGATCTAATAACAAGCATAATTGCTGTTTTATAGACTATAAGTACTGCCATGTCAGTAGCTCGTCTAACTCTACAGTGAGGCCATTGTACAAATATAAATCCCCCAGCCACCAAATAGCTCTTCAGAGGCTCTGCTGCGCAACAGCGACAGCGAGCATACTCGCGCTGGCTGGAGTGCCCAGGGGAAGCTGCGCACCTCTTGTAGGAGCCACCAGCAGCAAAAGAATCGATCCAATCCTTTAAAGCTGCCAGGCTGAGCATCAGGGCTTCCTTGATGCAACCGTTTCTGCTTTCCCAAGCCCCAGAGCAATGCTGGTGGGGGGGAAACTGAGGCAGGAGTGCAGGGTGGCCCTTTGGAAGCAGAGCACGGGGTATAGGCTGAGTTTCCCTTATCATACCCCTCGCCCAGTGCTTTCCTCTCCGATTCCCCGGGGGTAAATTCAGGGCCCAACAATTCATTTATCTCAGGTGTTTTGCAGTGCTCGGGAGCAAACCAACCCCATACTGTTAATATTATAAAGCTTTTTAGAGAAGGAGAGGCTGGCAATTGCAACAGCACTTTTGAATCATTCATAATTCTGCACAGGGGCACCTTCTGTAGGTGTCTCGTTTCCTGTACGTTTGTAATGTCTTAGGACTAAAAATAACAAGGAACTGCTGTTCAAAATGTAAGCGAGGAATTAGAGTTGGCAAAAAAAAAAACTTGAGAGTAAAACGGTAGTGGAGGACATCAGAGCTTTCCCACAGCCGCAACTACAAACCAAATTAATCCTGGGTTAGGCGGAATGAAAACGTGCAGCTGGAGAGATTCGCAGTGAATGCTCTGAACCCACGTTTACTTTCCACCCAAGCAATATGCAGGGAGCAATGAGAAATTTTTTGGTAAATTAGTTTGAGCTCCTTTGTGACCACAAACACCGAGATGCTGTGATCCCAACCACGTGACCAGCCGAGCACCCCTGTTGCATCCCTGTGCGTTTCTTGGTAGAAAAGTGATGCTTTGGGGCGTGGGAGCCACACATTCCTGCTCCTGCCGTGCGCTTCCCATGTGAGGCTGCCCCCATCGTTTGGGCCAAAATGGCTCCATGGTTTTAAACAGCTGCTGCGGTTCTTGGATCCCCCCACCCCGCCGATGGGCTTTGGGCTCCTTGCTGGAGCTGCCTGGGCTCATTCAGCAGCAACAGCCTTGGAGCTGTGCAGCTGAGCTTGGGGATGGGACCCGAGCATGGGGATCACTGCATGCATGGAGGCACCGAAGCATCAGGCAAACACAAGCAAGGCAGTTTGGAGAGCTGGAAGTGGGGCAGAGCCGTGTGGCAGCGTGGGAAGGGGGCACAGGGCTGGCGATCCTGCTCTAAGGATGCTGCTGCCAAATACCTACAAGCAGGGCAGGGGGTGGTCAACAGCAGCGTGGGGCCACAGACAGGGCAGCTGCAGGGGACCATCAGCCTGTCCCTGTGCGACCCCACTCAGGGTCCTGAGATGAGCTGAGGTGGTCTGGGGAGGCAAACCCATCACTGACCCAGTGCCACCCACTGGTGTCCCTGTGCTCACCGTCCCCGCTCACCAGGAAGGGGCACTTGGCTTGAAGCCAGCTCCAGCCCATCGCTCCCTTCAAAGTTCATTTTACTGGTTCCTCTGTGCTGGTCTGGGTTGCATGGATGCCCCCCTAACCCTCCCCATGCTGGTCTGACTGGATCACCCAACTGGGAGAGCCAATGACCTAAAGCAAAGGCCACCCTCCGCTCCCCTTGCTGTTGGCATAAGCTCAGCTTTCTTTACACCGAGTCACCACCTATATTGCCATGCCCGTCTCCCCTGAGCCTCCCTCCATTGTAGGGGTCTGCTTAAAGTCATTGCCTAATGATTTCCACACTGAGCTCTCCTCTGAGCCGAGGGGATGAGAAGAATTCACATCCTGGAAGTTTCAGCCTCTTATTCCAGAATTAATTTTGCAAGCTCCTCCTTGGACCAAGCTCTCTGCGGGCTCAGGCATAACAGGGCCAGTGAGAGGGGAAAGTCATGTTGCTGGTTAAATCTCCAAAGCAAAAATAATCCATTTTAATGAAGGTTCACAATCTGCAATGAATGTGAAACAATGTTGTCAGCTAAGCTGTTGCATTATTCACTTTTATTTGTACGAGGTCCTTCCATTAATATTTGACTACAAGAGAATGCAATTAAAAATTTTCTACTTGAATAAACCTCTCACCACTGTGTTAGTTAAAGGATAAAAACCTTTTATGTTGCTGTAGAAGAGAATTTAGCACACGGGCTTCGTGCACGTGGGTCACCCACCAACTCTTTTAGCTTCCCACACCCCCTATTTGTTCTCTGCTCCCATTTCTTCGCAGTGTCTTCCCTCCAGCCCTCACCCCGCATTGGCTCCTCTGTGCTTCCCTCCTCTCCCTCCCTGTCATTCTGAGCATCCTGAAGCAATCGTTCCCTTCCGAGCAGAGCCAAAACAGGCAGGGACGTGGCGGGGTTTGCACAGGCAGGTGGGGAGCACCTGCAGTCCGCAGTTCCCAGTAATTTCACAAAAATTTCACAAAGCCCCGCTTTGCCAGAACGAAGTGGGACTTTGCATTCCTGTGCATGAGTGTTTGCTGGCAGGGAGAGATGATTTATTATTTAAATTTTTGCACGCATGGATGGGCACCGAATTAGTTGTAATCTCCCATGGAGGGAAGAAAAAAACCTTCTCGGATCCCAGAAGACAGCTCAGGGAAGACACGAGGTCAGTCCGCAGACTAGTTGCACAAGGGAAGATGTTAGGAACGAGGGAAAGGAGGATGCTAGAGAAAGCATGGGGTTACATCTATAAGCATTATGCATGCATTCCCTTTCCAGAGCATCCAAGAAAAAAAGGCATTTGGTAGATCTACATCTGCCTCCTGTCAGGACCAAGCAGGCACCTCACTACTGTGCAAGAAAATCCATGTCATGGTTTAAGAAGCTACCAGCACCATCCTCCTCTTCCTGCGATGAACATCTTCCCATTTCTGTGACAAACACAGCTCCACAGGTAGATCCCCTTCACTGAGCAACTGAGATCCGTTGCTGAGGTTGGAGCAGCCCACGCATGTGGATCCTGGGGCAGAGGGACACAACAAACAACCAGTAGCAATTGCAATCGATAATTGGGGAGTATTCTGCTCTCCCATCCTCTCCCGATCTCAGAGGTGAGCTCTTCCCTGGCCGTTGGTGGGTAAGGTGGCAGTGATGACCAGAGCTCACGGAGAAGCCACTGGCGCCACGTGCGGGCTCTCCTGAGATGCTCCGGCTGCGCGCCTGGAGATCTCACATCCCGCAGCTCCTATTGCAAGTGGGGGAATTAGCTCATCTACCGCTACGTAATCTCTCCATCGAATGTTAAGTACCACCTAGAGCAGGTCCTCAGAGCCTCAGATTGCACAACTGTATTTAGAGGAATCTTAGGACCTTATACGCTCTATGCTTCAACTCTTCAGTGATAAAATGAGGATTAAGAAGCCCATTCATCTCAGAGAGTGTTGTGAAAGATCAGTCCATTAGTTTGTGTCCCATTAATGTTATCTAGGCCAAGGAGATGAATAATTCTGTCCCCAGAAGAAGATTTGTATAGCGAGCAGCATATAAGACAAGGGACCATACCAAACAATAAAGCTGAAGCGAGATATTGAGAAATGGTTCGTTAAGTGTGTGCCATTCATCCTAGCGCAGGGTCAGGCCGTGTCTTACAGAAGCAGTACGTGTTTATAGGCAGAGGCTGTGTCGTGGTGCACGCACGCGGGGACTGTGTTAAAGCTTTGCAAAACACCCTAATTGGGATGTGTCCTACCTTGCGGGTGATTGATTTGCAATCTACGTACTGTTGTGGGTTGTTGTTTTTTTTTAAATCCTGGGTTTTTCTGTGTAATAACTTCAAGAGCTCTAATCCTTGTTAAGTGACAGCTGCTCACCAGGGAGCACAGGAACAAGCTGGTGGGGACCAGCCATCCTTGCCAGGGATGAGTGGTTTCTGGAGTAGCAGAGATAGCTGCGGCGAGGGCGAGCAGAGTTGCACACCAACCCCACCAAGCCAATTTGCTTCCAGCACTCAGAGACCTCACCATGAGTACCCTCAGAGCTGCATCCCTCCTCAGACACCCAAATCTCTGCCTCCAAGGGTGGGTGCTGCCAGCTGACTGCAAGGGGTGATGCCTTTGACCCTCATGGCCCTCCGGCCACTGCAAGCAGCTCAGCCCAGAGCCCTGCAAGGCATCGAGGTCCTCGAGAAGGGGACCCTTTGAGCATCCAGGTGGGTGATGGGAGCATCTGCTGCATGGCCAGCGCTTGCTTTCCAAGACCAACGTGGAACAGGAGGGGGGTTTGAAAGAGGACACTTTTGTTCAGTGAAGTGGACAGGTTTTCTGATGCTTCTCGTAGCTCCTTGAGGGAGCTTGGTTGTTTTGCATGGCTCCTTGTACGCTCCCATCAGTAAAACCAGATGCCAACAAAATCCATGGCATTAAGACTTGTTTTTATAGGTGAAATGCTTAGATTTCTTCTTCTCTGCCCTGCATTAGTCTGTAGTCGGGACGGATTTTGTTTAAAATATCCCATTTTCTTTCCTTTCCCCCCTCACCTCTGGAAAAAGCTGAGGTAAATGTCGGCTTCAACAGCTGGGCTTATATACTGAGCCACGGCCAGATTGCAAATCCTCTTTGGGCTCCCAGCCGTAGCTACGGCAGCTTTTCTTCAAGCAGCAGTAGCCAAAGTGCAGTCTCTCGGTGTCCGGGACGTAGAAGGCAACATGGAAAGACATCCTTCCCCCAGGCTGGTGCAATGATGCACCCACATATGCTCGGGGCTCCACAAACGAGCAGCCAACACACCACCCACAGTTTCATCTATTAGCTTTAAAAATGCCACAACGAGCGTTTGAATTTGGCCTGGTGTATACAATACACGCAACCTGAAATACCTGGCAGTCTCCAAGGTATTCACAGACAAGACTTCTGGTGATAGAAAGCAATATTTCCATTCCATTTGGAATGCCTCTACCCATTCCCAGCTTGCAGAAGCTGATGTGGAAAAATCCCAGTGCAGAGAGGCAGCCTGAAAAAAATTACAAGCAAATGGAAAAGGCAGTGGCTGAAGAGGGGCTGGCAACCCGTCTGAACTCCAGTGAGCCCCTCTGGTAACAGGTACAGAGCTGCCTGGGAAGGGCTAGAGGTGCTAAAATATGATGTTTATTGAATGATCAAGGAGTACTGCACTGGCTGTTCAGGAAGATTTATTCTCCATCTGTGCTTGTTTTTATTCCGCTGGCATGCCTAATAAATATCAACTCTTTTAAACAAAAGCTTCTCCATTTGCAAACGTGCTAGCAAACCTTTGGCATTTCCCAGTGATTTTGCCTCAGACCTCCCCGCCCGGAGGCCCATGTGTTTTTCCCCAGGACTTGCTGGGATTTCTCAGACTGGGGGGCTGGAAGTCCCTCAGGTTCACTCCTCTGCTTGTTGCCTGATAAAAAAAAATCAAAGATCTCTTTTGTTTGTTTGTTTTGTTCAGCACACGCACGTCCAGATGCCCACACCGGTGACTACCAATAACCCAGGGAATTTTAGAAAGCGGTTCCTACGTGAAAGGTCCATATTACAGAAGTGCACCGAAGGCTCAGAAACCTTTGCTGTGCAACTGGAGAAGAAAAAAAAAAAAAAATTAAAAAAAAAATAATCACCAAATCCCAGGGCCCTGGGAGGCAGTAAGTAAAGTTTGGCAACTTCCAAATGCATAACCCGTTGTTACAAGCTGTTCCATGTGGCTCCCCAGAGGGCTGGTCCATAAAGGATAACAACCTTTGCCTGCTGGGAGCTATTAGCTTAAATGGTAGCGGGCTGCTGCAGCATTTAAGCCTGATTATAATAGTGTCATTGGATTTGTGTACGCTGGGATCCATGCAGATGGATTTCACAAAAATTCTAAGAAATTACATCCAGGCAAGGGAGTTAAAGGGATGTCTTTATGCGTGGCAAGCACCGGCTCACTAAAATTGCAAATAGAGGATCTCCGGGAAGACAAAAAAAAAAGAAAACCCCAAGTAAGTTAAACGAGGCTCAACATTGTGACGGGGACATTAGGACCAGCAATGTTTTCCAGGCTCTGGAATATGCTGCAATGGGCAGATATAGTAATGATCAAAAGGCCCACGCCTCCCTTCTTCATTTCTGCATTACTTTCAGATTATTTTATTCCGACAGCCTATGGGTACCTGCACGTACATGAGGCATGCGAGCACATTAAATCTTTCGCTGTGTTACACATGGCATTGCACAGAATTTGGCAGGTACCGTCACCCTCCATGCAGGTGTTATCTGTAGATTAGCACTTCTCCCTTCCCATCATTTCTAGGGATGCAGAGGACAGGCTTCAAGACATGCAACCTCATCAGATCAGATAGCAAAACCCGAATTGCCTCATCCTGGAACCAAGCTGGTCATTTATACCTGGCTAAAGCACATCACTGAGAAAAGCAGCGCGCTTGTACAGTTCGTTTGCTTGCCTTTGGCTTGCAGACACCAGGGCATGTACGCATGGCATCGACTCACCTCTCAATCTCCCCATTGAGAAGGTAAAGGACGACACTCTTGCAGCATCTTCTGCTCAAGGCTTTTTTGTTTCTGTTTTCTTTTATTTGGTGGATCTTTTGGGCACCTTTCTCACCCGTGGAGCCACCACAGCATCCACACTGCTCCCCAGCTTGCCCATGGGCCATCCTAGCACCACTGAGATGCGGCCGATGAAGCTGGGCTTCCCCCAGCCATCATGGATGCTGCAGGTGATGCCACAGACCCCAGCAAACCCGAAAGTGCCAGGCACGGTGCAGCTGGGAGGCAGTGAGCTTTCCAGCAGCTTCTTTGTTTATAGGGCCATTTATAAGCTTCCACTTAATTAAGATAATCACTAATAAGCCTGTCATCTTAGCAGAAGCAGCCTGCATTCTTCCTGCTGTTGCAGAGGATGGCCTGCTCCCAGTTTCTCAAATGATTCCTTTGACTCAGTCATGATTTACCAGGGATGTCGGAATGAAGGAAAGGGCGAGCAAGAGCCTTGACTTCAGACTGCCCTAGGCCAGCCTGAAACAGCTTGACGATAACGTGCATTTTCAGAGCCAAGCTTCAGCATCCCCATCGCAGGTCCATCCTTGCAAAGAGCTGGCCGAAGCAGGTATGGGGGGGCACAGTGCCTGCGAGCCATGGACCCGTGCCTGCACACAAGTGGGTAGCCCTCTAATTTCACCCCTGCTACCCTGGGAGACAATCCTCGACTCTACAGCCTCGGCCAGTGTCACTTACCCAGCCTCAGTTGGTTTAAGCCTTCATTACCTCTCCAAATCTCCACCGCTTGGACAAACAGTGTCTCGTTGCCCGATAATCCGATTTTAACATTTTGCAAAATCTTTCCCTCCTTCTGAAGGCTTAAGGAGAACAAAAAAAAAAAAAAAAAAGCACATTCCCTATTTAGAAACATTCTTGTGATGTTTATTGGAACGGGCTGAAAGCTGAGGTTTGAAAATTAGTATCTGGCAAGGAAACAGTGTCCTCAGGGGCCAGAGAACAAGCCGCGCTGGGAGAAAAGTGATGGGACCAGCCTTTAAAGGCTGGAAAATTGCAAACCAAGTGTGCTCAGCAGTATTTTCCTTTATGCGGTTCTTTTATTCTTAAGATGAAAATTGCTTGGGACAAAAACAGCAGCCTGATACCTGGGACAGTCTGCTCCTTACTCTCCTTTTTCCTGCGAAAATGTGTGGTTCTTTGAAAAGAAGAAATGTTCAGCAAGAAGCAAACGCCAATGTGACCATTTTTAATGCAAATTCTCCTAGATCTCTCCCTGCTTCTCTGATACTGCATGGGAAAACGGTTACAGTGCCTTGGCGGGCCTGTCAGTCTCCGCCATCTCTGTGCCGTCAGGAGAGGAACGGGGGCCTGTGGTGCTTTTACAGGAGGACAAACTGCCGTGTCCATTTTCCAGCCCCTGATCCCGCCTCAACGCGATAGCGAAGGCCTTTTCCACCCCTCTCAGGGACTTGCCGTGCCAGTCGCTCTGAGATTTTAATGAGTGGCCAAAGCCGACGCTTGGCGGTATCACTGCGAGGATGCTCCCGTGGCCAGGGGGGGACCACAGTGGCCCTCACACGGGCTGGGGCAGGCGCCAGGGGCATGTTCTGGACCGCCAGTCCCAGCCTCAGGCAGCACACACAGAGTTAAACCCCTTGCTGGTATTCCCAGGAGGCTCCTGCTTTAGCTGCTGCTCCGGGGGGACCAGGCTGTGACTTTCCCAGCACTTCTTCCCACACTCACCCTCCGTCGGGACCGAGCGTTGCTCCGCCGAGCATCTCACCGCCCCACGACCCTGCGCGCGGGGCCCAGGCTGCCGCTGCTCGCCACCCCCGCGGATGGGGAGGCCAGCGGTTCCCACAGCCCACACCAGGGAGGAGGAGGAGGCACGGCCCACCAAACGTAGCCCCTGGGAGCCACAAATCATGACAGCCCCCTACCACCACGCTCCTCTGGCCCCGGCGGGGATGTGCGCCCCGGCTGCGGATGCTGTGCTAGCGGCCGTACCCCCGAACCAAGCCCGCGGCTCTCTCGGGGTGTCTGCGGGATCAGATGTGTGCAGAGCTCGTGCTTTCTAGAGTCCACATTCTGATTCAATATACCCTCTAGCACTCGTCCTCCCCAAAACAGCCCCCATGCTGATGGCAACCTGCCCACCCACTTTGCTACCGTCCCGACACCAGCAGGCACCAGGGTTCAGTGTGTGCAGCATTGCACGCCAGTGCACACGAGGGCACCCGCCTACAGGGGGAATAGAATCATAGAATCATAGAATCACTTTGGTTGGAAAAGACCTTTAAGATCATCGAGTCCAACCTTTAACCTAACCCTGCCATCCCACCACTAAACCATGGCCCTAAGCACCCCATCTATCCTTCTTTTAAATACCTCC
>BOSO01005815.1:32789-44977 GCA_018403395.1 Gorsachius goisagi
TTCAAACCATTCCCCCTCGTCCTATCATCCGTTACCAGGGAGAAGAGGCCGACCCCCACCTCACTACAGCCTCCTGTCAGGTAGTTGTAGAGGGCGATAAGGTCTCCCCTCAGCCTCCTCTTCTCCAGGCTAAACACCCCCAGTTCCCTCAGCTGCTCCTCATATGACTTGTGTTCCAGACCCCTCACCAGCTTTGTTGCTCTCCTCTGGACATGTTCCAGCAATGCAACAGCGCCTCTGACTGATTGCTCCTCCAGCAACCAAATCACACCCAGATTAACATTCCTCTGTCTATAAAGGCACCACCTCAGGCACGGTCCTGACCTGCGCGTCACCCCTACCACCACATGCCCCACACTGCCGTCCATCCATACAGATGCTGGAGGAGAGCAGGAGCTCATGCACCATCGTTTGGGGGTCCAGACCAGTTTCTGCAAGCCCTTCTCCAGCCTTGCACCTTCGTGCTAACCAGGGGTGACTCCTCTGCCCCAGAAACATCCATCCTGACTACAGCTGCAGAGGGAATGCTGGGTGTAACGGTTCAGCAAGTGATGACTCGTAGTTTCCAAGTGCTTTAGTAGTATTAACTGATTCATATTTATTAATTAGCCCCATCTGGTCAGCATGCAACTGAGCGTATCGTATGCATGGAGGAGAGGTCATTTCCACCAGGTGCCAATACACCTTGTCTTTCCCGTGGAGACAACACTCCCAAAGCAGGAAAGTGCCAGGGGGGAAGGGAAAGGAGCTGGTGAACAGTGTCCACTGGTCAACCCAACCGGGAGAGAGTCCTTCCTGCAAGACGAGGTGATTCCATTGCAGACCAGGAACACCCGAGCCGATTTTCCCACCTGAGATGCACCAGAGGCGTGAGGGAAAACAGCAGGAGAGCCCCAGCAACTGCTCCCAGTCACTGGGATGCCCAACCCATGGGAAGGCAATGGAAACCTGCTGGAAGACAGCAGCAGGCAGGGAGCTGCTGAGCTGTGATTCAGTGCACTTGGCTATTTAATGCTGCTTATTGCAGCCCTCAATTCTTCCTCTCCCTGCAAGACAAATGTGATCACTGCTCCGTATGCTTCACTAGCCTTCCCCAGCAACATTCAATTCACCACCGAGTTTTGCTGGGGGGCAGGATAAGATTGTGCAGATATAATAACTCCATTCATCACCGCCGAGCAGGGGTGGGCAAACAGCGCTTTGTAAATGACTCGGGAAGTTTGGCAGCTCCAATCCCACCAATCTCCCTGACAGGCAATACCAGCGTGCCCTCCAGCCCCAGAGCAGCACAGCCGGAGGAGCCAGACCCGCTGCTGCCATGGACCCTGCCGCTCTGCCCTGCACCAACCCGGCAGTGCCTGGGAGCAGGTGGAGGGGAAGGCTCTCACCGCTGGGCCTCTCCCAGTGAAAGCACCCAGAGCAGCGGGAACGCTAAGTCTGGGGGTGCTGGTACCCAGCAGCAGTGCCCCAGCCTTGGGTGATGCTCTGAGGCTGGCTGCTGCAGACCGTGCACCTGCAGGACCCATCTGCAGCACTGGGAGCCTTGCACTTGGACCCCACCAGGTTCCCGTGTCCCACCATGGATGTTACCCGTGAGGAACCTGAGTGTCACGGGCTTTTGGGGCTTTACCAGCACGCTCACACACATGTGCACGCACAATCACACACACCCACACACGCCACACATGCACACACAGAGCCTGGCGCTGCTGGCCAGTGCATCCCTTCCTGTTCTAGCCTGCTTCAAAGAAATTGCTTCTACTAGCCAGAATATAAAAGAAAATAACAGTAATTTTTAAAATAAAAGGCGGAGGCATGCATGGGAGCTCCAGCTGCATCCGCACTGCCTCCTCATTGTCTTGACACTGGGGAAATGCAATCCTGCTGCTGCCACAAGGCTTTGATTGGGAAGCTGTATTAGCCCTCATTCCCTGTACCGATAACCTCTGCTGATCCAGGAGCTGTGGGCAAGGAAGCCCAAGCCAACACAGGTCATTTCCATAGCCGTCCTACAACCTCTGGGGAACCCCGCAGTGGAAATGCCTTCCCCGGGGAAGCGCTCCCCGTGTGCTGGGCTCATGTGGTCCACAGGGAAATCACTGCAGGGCCACGGCTCAGTGCCCCCCTGGGCAAGCTGGCTATTAAACACCCATGGGCTGGCAGGATTGTCCATTTCCAGATACATTTTTGGCCTATATCTGGATTTAGGTTTTGGGGCTGGGTTTTCTTCCAAATTTTTAATTACTGATTTTGTACAGAAGGAGCCTTTTGAAAAAACACTATTTTAGTGGGGGCTTGCTTTTGGGGCTTTTCATTAGAAGGCAAGCATCTGTTAAAGAAAATCCAAGTGCTGACTTTTTCTTTCTTGACACAAAACAGCCTTTCCAGAGCTTAATAGAAATTTCAGTAAGGCGCTTGCTGCCAAGGATGCAAAAAAAATTGATTTAGTGTGTTCAAGTTCATACATTATTTTTTGCAAAACATTTTTGAGGGTGAAATTTCCTGTGTTTGTTTTCAGCAGAGTTTGCGGGAATGTGTTAAGATGTTTTTCAGTAGAACAGTGATTACCAATGTTCATTTTCAGGATTAAAAAAAATAAGCCCCGGTTCTTATAACTATTTTCATTTCACAAACAATTAGAAAAAAAAAACCCCGTTGCAACTTCCTACACAAATACCACACTGCGAGTGCCTCCCTCCAAAATATGTAGCGTACCTCGTCCTGTTTAAAGAGAGAATAAATAAATAAATAAATAAATGACACAAATAATTATCCAAAGGCCTTCGAGCAGTATATATTCCGACAAAGTAATGAAGTCAGGTACGCACTGTGCTCTGTCAAACCAAACAACTCACTTTTAGTATTCCTCCAGCGCTTTCCTCCAAGTAAGCACTATATTTACTTACCTATTTTCTCCCCTTTTCATATTTCAAGGAAATGGCATTAGAGGTACCCGGCATCGGGGGATGGAGAAGCACTAGCCAGAACGTGCAAGTCAGCTAAAGATCCACGTGGTGAGGAGAGAGGAGAAGTTTGCAGGAAGAGGAGCTGGCAACTTCTTACAAACCACTAAAAAGTTGATTTATTGTTGTTGCTCTTCTTCTTCCCTGGACTGGAATGGGAGGGAATTACTCGCAAAGAGAATAAAATAGGATCAAGGGTGCCATGCTCCTTCTGAGAGAGAGCTTCCATGCCAGAAAGTGCTGAAAGTCCTCACCCTTCTGCTCGGTGATGGGCAAATGGCTTGGACAAAGGTTCAGGGAAGGGATCTCATGAGCTGGAGCTAGAGGGTCACCAGCACGGTGACAAGTGGAGTAAGATGGGGACACAGCACATACAGCTGTGGCTGGTCTGGACTGGGCAGACTGGGAGGAATAGCTCAACAGCAGGCAGGGCAGGAGCAGAGCTCTGGGAAATCCACACAGAAAAAGGCAGCGGCCATGGGACACGTGCAGGAACACCACATAACAGCTTGTCCATAAGCAACGGACAACTGTGAAAGCCACATAAAACCCCACATCCTGTGAGCACCCATAGAAAATAGCGATACGCAGCAGGATACAAGGGGCGTAGGACCGAAATTCAAGGGCTTTTGGCAGGGCAGCTTCATTTTTAAGAAAACTTTAAATTTTCATTGCTACATGGAGTGTACCATGTGCATTTATTGTTTGAAATAGATGAATGCATTCCCAGGGGCTGTGGTCTGAGCAGACCAATGGATGTTGGGAACATCATTCCCATCCCTGCATTTTTGATTCCTGGAGTAACCTGCAAACAGAGCCCAGAACTGGAGACGCAAGCTGGGGCCACCACAGGGACAAAATGAGGGGCCTGAGGGTGGCATGATACCCAGGACCAGCCTGGGCTTGCCTCCATTCAGTCTTTGCAGTTATTTTTCTTCTCTTCTCTGGAGGCGTGGGTGGCTCATGGAAAGGAGACAAAGCAGCCTGGTACATACCGAGATGTGGAGATCTAGGCCACCAGTGGTGTCCTCTGAGCAGCAAGGAGCAAGACCAGGCCTCTAAAAACTGCAGAAATGAAAACAGCCGTAAACTGGAAAGCAGTCTTGTCTCTCTGACAGAAAGGACGCAAATCTCAGAGGCTGCAATGATGTTTTATGCCAATGTTCTAATGAAGCACAAGAAAAGACACATTTCTGACTGTGGCTGTAAAAGAGGCATTTGCATAATGTTGTCTGCAGATTGGGGTGTTACGCTATGGTGGCTTTAAAGGAAGGACAGGCTGTCCTCTTGAAAGTGTCACTGAAAAATGTGATTCCCTCGGAGACTAAGGAACAACATTTGTATTCCTCAGTTGGTGGGAAATAAGCAGCCCACAGGCTGTTTGGCAAGACATTCACCAGGTCACCATGTGCCTTGAGACTGCAGCAAGGGTGCAGAGGGTGCCCACCCACCTTCCTGAGCACATCCCTGTCTGGAAGGAGATGGGACCACTGTGCCAGTCAGGTGCCAGGAGAAGTGGGAGCAGTTGGGGGGCACACGATGACAAGCACAGCTGAAAACAGGAGCCATCTGTCCCAGGAAGACAACGCCGGGGACAAGTAGCCCCAGTGCCTTGCATAATGAGACGTAATTTCTGAATGGGGCTGGGTGTAGGGCAGGGAAGTTATTTGTGGGCAGGGAGGCAGGCATGAGATGCCAGGAAAAGACAAGGGTGGCGGAAAATGTTCCACAGGTCACCAAGGTGGATGACCATCCATATGATGACAATGTTGGTTTGTGGGAAATGATCTTCTGATCGATTTTTACTTGATAAAACCGGATAGAAGCAGCCAGCGTTCATGTGCTTGATTGAGGGGTGTAGCAGAGAGAGAGCTAATTGCTTATTGCAACCTGGGGCTTAAAAAACAGCCAGGAAGTTGGTATTTGAAATGCTGCTTTCGCTGGCCTGGCTGCTCCGACAGAGCATGGAAAAAGCTGTGGCGATGCCACCAAGCCCATCCCTGAGCTCAGTGAAACTGGAGTCGTACCCAGCTCCCACTCCTACTGCTAAGCCTGCAGGAGGGCTCACATTTACAAAACCTGAGCAACAGAAATATAGGAGCTGATAGCAAACACCATAATGGACTTTTTTTTAAAATTTTTTAAAGACTTCTCTACTTGGAAGTCTCCTCTTGGACCTCAAAGTGGACCGGTTGCTCTCTGCTCTTTAGATGATTTATTAATTACAGGCAGAGTTACGGCAGAACTGCAGTTCCCTCAGCCCTGGTGATTTGTGTGAGACTGAAAAAACTTCTCCCCTTGTAGGGATAAACTCCATGTGCATAGCCAAAAAAGGGAGTGTAGTCCTTAAAAGACTGCACACACACAAAAACACACACAAATATCTATTCCTATAGATATATATATAGCTTCTGGTGATGTGTCTTGTGCTTCAGGACTGGATCTATTTTTATGCTTTCATTAGTGACCATGGAAGAGCAATTCAAAGGCATCTCAAAGAATAACATCCTTTTGTTCACAGGCAGAGATAGACACAGAATGGACTTGGCTGAAAAATAAAATAAGACTTTGAAAGGAGGAGAAAGAAGAAAGTTAGCTGAATAACTACGGACTTAGAGCTTCTCATCTCGTTGTCATGGCAGGAGAGGTTTCTCTAGTTTGTAGAAAGAACTCTGGATCCCCATCGTAGGAAGGAGGCAAAGAACAATATAAAATCTCCTTCAAATTCAGAATGAAAAGAGGCATTTGATGCTGTTTTGAAAGTAGTTAAATGCTGTGGATGCTTACCAAGTTTCTGGCTGCTGGGAAGCTCCGTGGAAGAGATTTTAGTGCATCCAGGGAGAGAGCAAGAGCAGGCACACCAAACACTGAATCAGTAGGTGGACTCTTAAGCTCTTTCTTAAACTTAAAGGGAGTGCCAGACTTGGAGGAAAAAGCTGATATTGTTTCTTACTGACCAAATCAGACAGTAGACCTCAGCTTCATTCCTCCAGAAGCAGAGCGGGTACACCATGGTGTGAACACAGCGGCAGGCGTGGTGTTCAGGACATGTTCAGGGATGCTCGTGGTGTGGCATGAGCATCAAAGAAGCGGATGGAAGCAAAAGGCCAGGTGAGAGAACCTTTTACAGTGGTTCTCTTGCATAATAAATCAGCAGCGTGGTCTGTACCCTCTGATACACCTGGACTGCTACATGTTGGGTGCAGGCTGGGTGCTGAGCTCGGGAGGCCACAGGTTGGGAAACGGTGGTGCTAACACAGCCTCAGGGAGCCTCTGCACGTCACTGTGCTCAGCACCTGCTGCTCCAGCTTCCTCTGAAGAAATCACTGCAGACAACACATCTTTATTTGGTTTGGAGGAATTAATCTTCAATTCCCAAAGAAATTCAACGGAACTGCATAACAGACAGCATCCGAAGCCCATGAGCCCAAGCTCCGCATGCCTTCAGACCAGAGCAAAATCCATCTTTTCGAAATTCAGGTATTACAAACTGGGAGAAAAGTTTTGTGAGGAAGACGCCTGGACGAGAGCCAGGCCTTGGAACAACCAGGAGGCAGCCTGACCTGTTGTTCCTAAACAAGGACTTTGAAAATGCAGTTTCTAAGCAAGAAAACGGCGAGACTCAGAACATTTGTCTGTGAGATCCAAAGTTAGGATCTCAAATTCCTTTTCAAGAACATCAGCAGGAGGAGGACCAAATAAAAATTGTCACTGTTATTTTTCTTGTTATTTTTATATGCTTACAGGTGAAAGCAGAACGGGGCTTTTTCCATCAGGGAATATAATACAGTCTGTAGGAGTTGTAGGAAGAAAGAGAAAAGAATAAGCAGAAGGGGAGGAAGGGAAGACGAGTGGCAAGTTACATAAAACCTCAAAGTTGAAGCCATTTTGGGTTGTATGGTTTTTAGGAGACCAAAAAAATCAGGAAGGCTGGATTTGAATTGCTGAATCCACGTGGTCCACTTGGTAACATGGAGAGAGCCTGCCTGTGGGGCCATCCCAGCGCAGGTATCCTCACAGAGCCTGGCCAGGCACCGTCAGCGGGTTGAGTTGAATTCCTGACTTCCAGCAGGGTATGACAAAGAGGATGGGATCCCCCAGCAGATGCCTTCAGCCTGTGCGAGCCCCAGGAGAGTCAGAGCAACTGGGTCCAGTATGCTTAGGTTCCCAATGCAGCAACGAAGCCAAGGGGGAAGGTGAGGGCTCCCTTCCCTCCAGGGAAAAATACCTTGAACCCGGAGGTGCTAACGCAATCCATGCCGGCAGCTGCAAGGTGGGACAAATCCTGCTTCCCCTGTGGTGCTCCTGAGCTGGGCGGTCTGCGCCGGTGACACGGGGCGCAGGGACGGGCGTTGTCAAAGCCCCCCCAGCATCTTGTCTGCCAGGCAGGACAGGGTCGTGGCTGCTCACCTATGCAGCTGGCGTTCGTCATTAGGGCAGTGGCAGAGATAAAAGCCAGAGTAAAACCACAAAAGTGCAGAGCGTGGCTGAGCCGCGGGGCAGAAGGGAAAAGCACTGCGCAAGAAATTGATTCCATTAAAAAGTAATCTCAAATTTAATAAAAGTTATGATTTGATTATAGCCGTAGAACCAGAGGGCAGGGGAGGGAGGGTGGCGAGAGAGGTGGGGGGAGGCACTGGGGAGAGGGAGAGCAGCTCCTGGGTCTGGAGGAGCCTCCAGCACAGCGCTCAGCCCGCCTGGGCGCACAGCCTGCCTGGCTGCTGCCTGGCCTTTCCCCAGGCATCGCTGCTCCTGCCGCCGTCCCCCTCCGCCCAGCCGCACAGTTCCCTGCCCTGAGCTTCCCTGTCCCCACGGCGGGACTCGGGCATGGGAGGGTGATGCAGCTGGGCAGGATGGAGAGCATCACGGAGGAGCGCATCCAAATAAAGTCAGCATTTATGAAATCAATGCCTCAACATGCTTGGATGAACACAAAGAAGCCCTTAGCCACCCCAGAAGATGCTCTTTCTTTTCTGAAGCCTTCCGGCACAGCTTCTCTGTGCAAACCCACCAGCTCCACTCTGACCTGGCTTCTCCAGCAAGGCAGCAGCAACCCCTGCCTTCCCCTGCAGGTGAGTCCTACCTTCCCTCTGTGTCTTGGGACTGCCATAGGGGCAGGCTGACTCAGTGGCTCGGTGCAGGACAGATACCACAGGGATCTGCCCACCCCCAGGCCAGCAGATGCTGAGCTGAACCAGGTGGCTGCTGTTAGAGTCCAAATCATAGAATCATAGAATCATTAAGGTTGGAAAAGACCTCCAAGATCATCAAATCCAACGGTCAGCCCAACACCCCCATGCCTACTAAACCACATCCCAAAGTGCCAGATCTACACAGTTTTTGAACCCCTCCAGGGATGGGGACTCGACCCCTTCCCTGGGCAGCCCCTTCCAGTGCTGACAGCCCTTTGGGGAAGGAATTGTTCCCAATTTCCAACCTAACCCTGCCCTGGCACAACTTGAGGCCCTTTCCCCTCGTCCCATCACCCGTTCCCTGGGAGCAGAGCCTGACCCCCCCTGGCTCCCCCCTCAGCCTCCTCTGCTCCAGGCTGAACACCCCCAGCTCCCTCAGCTGCTCCCCAGCAGCCTGGGGCTCCAGACCCCTCTGGCTCTGGTGGAGAGACACCCCCAGTCCCAGTGTGTAGGCTGAAGCCCCCCTTGGGGCCATGACTGGGAGGGATGTGTCAGGATAACACCAGGACAAGGCATCATGATGTGGGGTATGGGGATAGGTGGGTACTAGCCTGATGTTGACCCAGACCAGGGGGACACGAGTGTTTCCCCCCATTTTTGCCAGGGGAGGAGTGGGCATGGCCCAGGTGGGAGGGGGGACAAGGGTGGGGAGGTGCTGTGTTGCCTCCTCATGACAACGTCAGTGCTGAGCAAAACTGGTGGCAAAGGGAGATGTAGGGGAACTTGCTTGTTCCCAGAGAGGTTTTTCTTGCATGTTCCATTAGACCCTGAAGACCCGTGATTCTGCTGTGCAAAATAAATAAATAAATAGATACATAAATAAATAAATAAAACCCAGTTGGTTTGGGTGTTAGAGTAATGCAAAAGCCCAACCCCTGTCCTGTTGGAAAGGAAAAAAACAACTTGGTCTGCGAGTCAATGCCTACACTGAAATCACTGACTGCCCCCTCTCCAGTTTCTCTGGTTATATTGATAAGGTTGGCAGCTGGATGGCTGCCAGTGTGTTGACAGTAAATGTATGCGAATGATATATGTACATACCTAATATTGTTATATGTTATAGGTAAAGATGTTGCTTCAAATGTCAGTGACAGGCAGTGGCTGTTAGCGCAGGCATATATACATGCACATGTATAAAGAAGGGAAGAGACAATAATTAATATAACACCAATTATCTGGGGTTTACCTTTTAAGCTGAGCTATTATATTATTCGAAAGTCTGTGGTTGGAGAGGTAAAGAACAAAAGAGGAAAATGAAAATGTGTTAGGACTGAAAGAAATCTGATATTAGGAATTAAAAGGAATCTATTGCTGGTATATGGCCCACTACTGAGTGGGATGATAAAATTGATGGTAGTGTTATTGAAAAGTCAAATATGCTCCAAAAATATTTCTGCTTGGTAATTAAAAAAAAAAAAAACAGGACAGCATATTGCAAGTTTACAGAGCTAATGAGATATTTTTCATTCCAAACTGTAACTATGGTGGTTATTAAATTGGATTATTGAGGCAAATGCATTTAAATTAGAGATGCTGTGCAATGGGCTTCCAAGTGTTTTGGAGAAACTCCTGGGGAACTTGTGGCTTAATAATATGTGCTATAATGATGTGAAATACTGAGAGAGCTTCAGAGGATGGGGAGAAAGGAACACTGGGCCAAAACAAAGAACAGAACCAGATTGCTTGAGTTATTTTTCTGAATACAGATCCGACATAAAATAGCGGGATAGCTACTAAAAGATACAGCTAACAATTAATTGAGAATATAACGTTATTATAATAGTATATTATGGCCACTCAGCAGGCTTTTCTGAGCATTGCCAGTAAACAATTGTAAATCAGGACGGAAAACCCAGGGCATGATTTTCTTGGGTCCTTCTCTCAGTCCCGTGCAATGTTGCATAGCTGGTGACATGGGCAGCTGCAGGAGTGCACGGGGCCGCTGTGAGCTCTGGCAACTCGGGAAGAGAAATTAAATCCAAGGGTTTGGAGGAACATCCTGGAGCTTCAAAAGCCACAGATAATCCTCCAACATACTTTGACGTACTTAACTCCCAGTCTAAAATACCAAACACTACAAAAAGCGATGTGTCAGAGGCAGAAAGCAAGAGAGATTGGGAATGCTGTCAGTGGTGTGGGCTCCTGCAGCAACAGGGTATTTGCCCAGTAAAAATGGCCAGATGGCCTTTGATAGTGTAATCCCACCTTACAGAAGAAGGTGAAAAATGTAAAGGCATCCCTATGATCCTTGATTTCAGGAAAGCCTGCTTCTTGATCCCAAACCTGGTGATCAGGTTAATCTTGGCCATGGGAGCCAGACGTGTCTTCCCTTCCACGTTCACCATTACCTGTGGCTGCTTGCTGGTGCTACAGAAGGGAAAACAAATCCAACTTACACAGAAAATGGCAGAAATAGTAATTCTTCCCGACCCCCAGGACCACAGGATTATACATAGCCTAAGCACAACATGCTAAATAAATCTCCTTGCATCCTCTGTTTAGATACACCCAACCCCTCACATCACAAGCAGCAATTTCTCACCACCTCCTGTCTGGAGGAGGAAGAGGAGGAGGAGGACGAGGAGGAGAAGGAGGAGGAGGAAGAGGAGGGGGAGGAGGGCTGGAGTAGGATGTACAGAGTTGTCTGGGGTGAGGTGGCATGGGTTTGGATGCTGCTTGCCCCACAGAAGTGCTGGGCGGATGGGAGCATCCAGCAAAGGGGAGGCTGGGGCAGCCCGGGCCGGTGGGAGGTGTGCTGATGCCTGCCAGCCCCAACCCGCAGCCCCGGGTGTCCTTAGCAGGGGGCAGGATGACTCAGCCGGTGCCATGGTTGGTTTTACTGAGAAACCAGAGAGAGGGACTTGAAAAGCTCATTGCTGTGTTTCGGGAGAGGAGCAGCTGGTTTGCTGTCTGTTCATCATCCCATTTTCTTCTCCGTCTTGATCTCCAGCACAGTGCCGCTCTGCAAAGCTGTCTGACTCACCGCCTGTAAGTGGGAAAGTGCAGCTCACTGTGAACCCAGGCGGTTTCATTTTCAGATTTTGATCAGGACTCGGTTTGTCAGGAAGGCTAGAAGCCGAACCCAGGCCGTGGGTGCAAAGTGGGGGTGATCGCCGATGGGCATGTGCCCTTCTCCAAAGTCCTCCGCGCACCCAGCTCGCTCTGCTGCAGGCTGCCGGAGTCATCAGGAATGCTGTTAAAGCAGCACAGCTCCTTTTTAAGTCGTGGGACTGTGGGGTTTTGGCATCACGTCAACTATTCTTGAGACTGCTCCCAACTCTACTCCTTTTCTTTGTGGTTTGGTTTGGTTTTTTTTTAATTTGTTGCTTTTCTCAGTCGGTGTGCAAGTGTTCTCAGTTATGCGAAACAGGTTCTTACAAGGCTTTTAAGTAAATAGTCGTCTGGATGTCTTTGCACTTTATTCTTCTGGCAGCATGAGAGCACTCAGAGACGAGCAGGACAGCAAGGTCTTGGCTCACGAATGTGGCTGGTCCAGCAACGCAGCTCCATGTTCCTACTGCTCAAAATGAGGTTTGGTTACATTTAAGCAAGACCCCAGATCACCCTCAGAAAATCAAAGGGCTTTTTCTAGAGAAGCAGAAGTTCATCCCCAGCAGAACAGCTCTGCCTTAATGTCTCCAGAGAAGCCCAGGAATCACTGGTTTCACCCCCAAATTCTGCACCTGATGATCAGTAGAACCACATTTTGCCAGTGCTCGGGCAGCTGAGGCTCCTGACAGAGGCACAGGTGATTCCTGGGGAGAACTGTGATGAACCTGCACAAAGATGCACGGCATCCTTATTGCAGCGTCCTTTGTGCAAAGATGAAAAACTGGCAGCCCAGAAGCCAACCCTACCCCAGGCTGCATCAGGAGAAGTGTGGCCAGCGGCGAGGGAGGGGATTCTGCCCCTCTGCTCTGCTCTGGGGAGAACTCACCTGGAGCCCTGTGTCCAGCTCTGGAGCCCTCAGCACAAGAAGGACATGGACCTGTTGGAGCGGGGCCAGAGGAGGGCTACTAAAATGATCCAAGGG
>BOSO01005815.1:49331-60651 GCA_018403395.1 Gorsachius goisagi
TAAACCTGCCCTGGCGCAGCTTCAAACCATTCCCCCTCGACCTATCATCTGTTACCAGGGAGAAGAGGCCGACCCCCACCTCACTACCCCCTCCTTTCAGGTAGTTGTAGAGGGTGATAAGGTCTCCCCTCAGCCTCCTCTTCTCCAGACTAAACAACCCCAGTTCCCTCAGCCGCTCCTCATATGACTTGTGTTCCAGACCCCTCACCAGCTTTGTTGCTCTCCTCTGGACATGTTCCAGCAATGCAACATCTTTCTTGTAGTGAGGGGCCCAAAACTGAACACAGTATTCAAGATGGCCCAGCACACTGTCCAGCTGAGTCTTAAAAGTGTCCAATGTGGCGGAGGGATATTATTCCAATGTTTGACTGTTCTCATGGTGAAAAATTTCCCTTTCATTGATACCCTCCCTGACACCACTCATCCTGTCCTCTCCAGCACCTTCTGCCTGGAGCAGGCTTGGCAGCAAGTTGACCTCCCTCCATGGAACCCCACCTGATCCAACCTTCCTGCAGGAAGGAGAGACAGCTGTGAATTAGCCCTCCCCACCCAAAATGCTTCATACAGGTCCCAGGATGCTTCATACAGGCAGCAGAGGGTTGGTGGGTGTGCAGTTGGGTAAATTCCCATCACAACCATAAATTCTATTTAGCAGAGAGGGGGACAAGAGCAGATAAGGATTTACTACGTGGCCATTCCAACCCCTTTGAGAAAGGGAGCCTAATTATCTGAGGAATTCCATAATTATGAGCCCTTTTGTAGTATTGTCCTGGTTTCGGCTGGGATAGAGTTAATTTTCTGCCTAGTAGTTGGCACGGTGCTGTGGTTTGGATTTAGTACAACAACAACGAGAACAACGTTGATGACACATGGATGGTTTAGCTATTGCTGAGCAGGGCTCAGCCAGGGGCACAAGGAGCTGGGAGGGGGCATGGCCAAGACAGCTGACCCCAACTGGCCCCAGGGGTATTGAGTACCATATGCATAGCATATAAACTGGGGGGAGTTGGCGGGGGGGTGTAGACTGCTGCTCAGGGATGGGCTGGGCATCGGTCGGCGGGCGGTGAGCAATTGCATCATGCCTCACTTGCTTGGTATATTATTATTGTTATTATTGCTTCTACCATTTTACTTTATTTCAGTTATTAAACTGTTCTCATCTCAGCCCATGAGTTTTCTTGCTTTTACTCTTCCAATTCTCTCCCCCAACCCACGGAGCGAGGAGAAGCGAGCGGGCGGCTGCGCGGTGCTCAGCTGCTGGCTGGGGTTAAACCATGACCAGTACGCGCTCAGAGAAGGCAGCCAGGCCTTGGAATTACCTGTCCAAGCAGTCCACTGGGCGGTTGCTTCTGCGACCACAGTATGTGTCCTGGTTTCAGCTGGGACGGAGTTAATTTTCTCCCTAGTAGCTGGTATGGTGCTGGTTTTTGGATTTAGTACTAGAAGAATGTTGATAACACCCTGATGTTTTGGTTGTTGCTGGGTAGTGCTTAGAATGGCCAAGGACTTCGCAGCTCTCAGTTCCACCAGGTACATGAGAAACTGGGAGGGGGCACAGCCAGGACAGCTGACCCAAAATGGCCCAAGGGCTGTTCCATACCATATGACGTCATGCTCAGTATATAAGCTGGGGAAGAAGAAGGAAGGGGGGGACATTCGGAGTGATGGCGTTTGTCTTCCCAAGTCACCATTACGTGTGATGGAGCCCTGCTTTGCTGGGGGTGGCTGAGCACCTGCCTGCCCATGGGAAGCCAGGAATGAATTCCTTGCTTTGTTTTGCTTGTGTGCGTGGCTTTTGCTTTCTCTGTTGAACTGTCTTTATCTCAACCCAGGAGTTTTCTCACTTTTACCCTTCTGATTCTCTCCCCCATCCCATTGTGGGGGGAGTGAGCAAGCGGCTGCATGGTGCTGAGTTGCCAGCCGGGGTTAAACCACAACAGTATGTTATAAACCACACACCAGTTAAGTTGCTGCAATAAACCAATTATCTGCTCAAAGTTTCTTGTAGCGCTCTTTATCTCTGTTCTTTAGCTACAGTGCAGTATGTAAATTAGAGTAAATTAAAGCACTTTATTAGACCAAATAAAATTAACAAGGAAAATAAGAAGCTACAGCAAACGAAACGCAGGCCACCTGATCATGCTTGCAACATGTGAAATCATAGAATCATAGAATGTTTTGGGTTGGATGATAACTTTAGCTCTTAAAATAGATGAAGCATCATGAATTAAATCAGTTAATCCCACTCATCCCACAGCTGCATAACCAGAGTAATTGATGTCTGCAATCTGCCAGTGTGGCAGGTGACTGCTGGAAGGGTGCTGAGCCCTCACCAGTGCCGTGTGGGCTTGTTGCTGCCTGCAGGAGATCATCCGGGCCGGCATGCCCCGTCCCACATCAGACTCGCGCTGGAAGTGGGACCAGGGCTGATGGGACTCTGGGCTGGGCAGCCAGCTTGTCTCAAAGTGACCCGAAAACCGGGGTTTCTCCCCAGTGGGACCTAATCTGCAAATCTTGCAGAACACACGGAAGATAACGCTCCATACAAGCCCCAGAGGCTGCTGTGTGCTCCCAAACCAGAGCTGGAGCATCCCCCCATCGCTTCCCTCCACACTTTCTGAAATAACCCTGCTATCAGAGCCCTCATTTGGGGCACAGGGCAAAGCCCATCCTTGCCTGAGGGCACAACACATCCTCTGCCTCCAGGCAGTTTGTTATTCCCTGGATGAGCTATTCAGCAGCAGGCTTGCAAGCAGCACTTAATAAAGCACCTAAAATCAGGACGGACAGGCAGGATTGAATAGGGTTGCCTCTCGCCAGGGCTCGGGGTCCCTGCGGGATAACCCATCAAGGGCCAGGACCTCTTGGCCACATCACGGTGGTTCAGCTTTTTCACACCATGACTGCCATGCCAAGACAGGCAGCGGCTCTCCGTGAAAGCAGGTTTTTGCCACTGAGAGGAAGGCAGCAACTATTAACGGATAAAACCAGGCAAACGGAGGCCAGGCTTCGCATTCACGGGTTGTTCTTCACATCGGCATTGCTCCCGCACAGCAGCTCCTCCTCTCCTTGTGAATCAAGGAGAGCATTATAAACTGAAGTCCCTTGCAAGGCTTTAGCTAAGGTGTGTGCTTTCAGAGAAGTATTTGGACACAAAGAGTCGTCTTGTCACTTGGGTAAACAAGACACAACTATCAGGCTTGGTTTGGGGCTTATCAATTGGAACCAGCATGAAAGTGAGTTCTCCAGCTCTGCTTGCAGTTGCAGTGACTGGTTTCTCAAGATAAACTAAGATCGCATTCAAGTAGTTTTCTCTCAAAGTGATATGAAAGTCACATTGTTGTTGCTCCACACCTTACGAGCTGGCTCCCTAAATAGGATTTCAGAGAAACAAAGTTAATGGGATGCTCGTCTTGGATGCGATTTGAGGCATTACCAGATGGATTGATGGCCGCTACCCCTCACTGCTCCCCCCTCCCTTGGCTTTCATTGGGACGCTTAGTGCTCCAGGGAGAGGAGGGCTGAACCAAGCGCGTGTGCGTTATTCAGTCTCTTATGGGCAATGCCCGTTGTGTTCCTCTCCTTGGCAAAGCTGGCACTTGCTAACCAGAAAGCGATCAGATCTATGGGTAAAAATTAGGAGATGCCCACCTGGAGCACGTCTTCTCTTGCTGCTGTCAAGGAAGGGAACAAAGTGTATTTTGGCTGCTCCCTTTTTCTGGGAATACAAAAGGAGATGCGTCCTACCCGTTTGGGCAAGGCAGCTTCAGCCATCTCTGACCTCTGATTAATTGTACAGCTACAAGTTATCCTGGGATGCTGGTTAATTGAGGCACCGACCAATAATGATCTGTGCAAGGTGCAGGCTCGATGACCTGCTCAATGGGAGGCCACCCCGAGCTGTCCTCAGACATCCTTCCCTAGCATGTTCAGACACCAGTCCCGGGCGGAGATCTCCATTTCAAAGCCGTAACAAGGTCCCCCAACGATTCCCTCCCCGCTTGTGGCGATGTCACTGGCGGCGGGGAGCCGGGAGCCGCGTCTGACCCGTTGCCCCTTCACCCTGCCTCACCTGCCTGTTCGACCTAAAATGCCGTTACAGGTAAAATGGGAACACCTCTTCTGTGGAGCTGTGGATTTATTGTTAGTCTAATTACAGTCTTAATGGTCTAATCAAAATATAACAAACGGCTATTATTCCAGCTACAATAATACTAATGCTCCGAATTAATATGGAAAAGCATCATTAATAACACAGTCATAAAAATCCCACTGGTATCTATCTCGGGTTAGGCTCACCCTTCTGCTGTTCCTAAGCCTGGTGGCACTGGTCCTCCTGGAGCAGAAAACTTGTCTGGGTGTCAAGTGGGTCAATGGCATCTCAAGCCCTTCACTGGGGGAAATGGTCTGAAGTTGTGCCAGGGCAGGGTTAGGTTGGACCTTGGGAACAATTCCTTCCCCTCAAGGGCTGTCAGGCACTGGAAGGGGCTGCCCAGGGAAGGGGTCGAGTCCCCACCCCTGGAGGGATTTAACAGCCAGGCAGACGTGGTGCTTAGGGCTAGGGTTTGGGGGTGGGATGGCAAGGTTAGGGGAACAGTTGGGCTTGGGGATCTGAAAGGGCTTTTCCAACCTCAATGATTCTGTGATTCTATGATGAGCTCAGGGCAGCTGTAAGCGCTTCCCCGGGGTGCTCCGCATTACCTTTACACCTTCTCATAACACAGCCTGCCTTCTCGCCACTCCTAAAGTTTGCAAGCTGCACAAAAGCCCCCCCCACACACACCTCAATTAATGTAAGGGGTTGGTTGTTATGCAGATACCACGGAGGTTTGCTGCATCCTGCTGTAGCATTTGCAGAGCTAAGCTGCAACAAGTCCGGCAGTCGCCACCCCTCCATGGCGATTGCAGCCAAAATGAGCTAAAACCGGCTCAGGGGCCAAGGCGGGCCCAGCAAGTCCCATCACCATGCTCTTCAGAGATGGAGTGGTGGGATGGCAGGGTTAGGTTAACAGTTGGACTTGATGATCTTAAAGGTCTTTTCCAACCTAGACGATTCTATGATTCTATGATTGCCTGGGCTCTGCGTAGTGAAAATCCTGTTGCAAAAGGCTGCATTTGGCCATTTCAGTAGCAGGAGAGTTAGCAAGAGTTAATGGAAAACTCAGGGCAGCAACCAAGCCCGTTCCTGCTTTGTGACTATCCAGTGCTGCTTTGTATATTGTTCCTTATGGTAATAATATTATGTTATAATGTTAATTTTAGTTCAGTTTAACATTATATTGCTCATATTTATAGGTTATATACATTAGAGAAATTAATATAAACATTTTATCTTCCTGCGCTTTTATGAGCTATCAGATATTAGAGCCAGGTAGCTTTTAAAAGATATTTTTTCTGTCAAAATGTTGTTTTGTCAAAAATTAAGCTTTAACCCAGAGTAGGGCTCTTTAAATGCTTTAAGGATTTAATTAAGGAAAGCAATAATGATGGCTTTTGGTTTCAAAATAACTTTTTTTACAACTTTTTATTTATGGGGAACTGTAACACAACGATTTTTAATACCGCAATTATATTAGGGTGATTTGTTGCAGGTCGTTTAATCCAGTCCCTGCCCTAGCTTTTAAGTGCAATAGGTACCAAGATTTTCAAGGTGTAAGGGCACTGTGGGAATGGGCTTTTGTCTGAAGTTCTTCTGCCTTTGGGCCACGGGTTTCCAGCTGTAGTGGCTGCTCCTTGGGGACCCAGCTCAACCGATACGAGAAAATTGTGAAATCTGAAAGGGCTCCCTTATGCCTCCGCTCCTCCACCCCTGCTTTAAATCACTGCAAGAGAGTTTAGCTATGGCGATAGGCTGCACAGAATTTTTCCCCAACTCCCTGATTTTCGTGCTTGAAGCCCATTAAATTACATAGAATCACAGAATCGTTCGGGTTGGAAAAGCCCTTTCAGATCATCGAGCCCAACCGTTCCCCTAACCCTGCCATCCCACCCCGAAAGACACCAAGAGCTGTTACCTGCTTGGGATTACAAAAAGTTCCAAGCAGTCTGAGAAGTGTTACAGAAAGCAGTGTTAGCAGCTGTTTCAAAGCGGAGGGGCGAGAGCTTCTTTTAATAATATATTGCAAGTGTTCACACTACCCAAGCATCTGCTAACTGCCCTCTATTTTAGGGAAAAAATAATGGCCTTCTTCCAGGTAGAAGTGCATGTTTATAACTGCAGGCAATAATTAGAGGCTGGTGATTCAAGGTATTGCAAAAGGAAGAGGGGAGAAAAAAAAAAGGAAAAACTGTGGGGAAAAAGAGCTGAAAACTACGCAAACTCTAGGATAAATTTAACCTTCCTGGAATTTATCCAGACTGAGCTTTTCCCACCTCTAGAGAGACACGGTAGGGCTGTCTTGAGCCTGTATCTGCTCCCCATAGCTCACCTCGCCCTGGTCCCACCGTGTGCTCCTGCACCCGGGAAGCCCCCACAGGACGAGCAAGGCCGTTGGGCAGCAGCTCACCTAGCCATTGCCATTGCCCCGGTCCCCTTGGCTGCTGGAAGGGGTGGGGGCACCCAGGGATCCCCACCCCACCCCTCTCTGCACCCTGCTTTGGAAAGGGCCGGTTATATCCCCAGCGCCTTCAGCTGCACCTCCATCGAGTGTAACGGGAGGGCAGGAGATTCCTCTGATGCAGACCCCAACACCTTGCCGGGTGAATCCCCTGTCGCCACATTTTCTCGTGTGCAGCGCCCAGTCCCCAGGTTTGCGATTGACACAAATGGCTCTCGGGCTGTTCCTGTGCACCAGACACTGTAATCCTTCCCTTGCATCCCACAAGAACAAGTTTCATACAAACTTTTAATAGCTGCTCCAAACAGGCTGGGAGCAAGGTTTCTGAACAAGCAGCAGGGCTTGACCAGCACTATTAAATAGTGATTTTATCCATGTTCACACGGGTCTTGGTTGAGGGAATGGAGAGCACATAGCATAAAACAGATTTTTTTTTCTTGTTTTTCTTTTTATAGGAGCTTTAGATTAAATAAGTTTGTGGCAGCTGGTAGGATAAATTAGATGGGAGCTGGTGAGAGATAGCAGGGAGGATTAGCAGGCAATTTTAGCAATAATGTAGAGCGGGTCTGGGGTGGGAATTGTTACCCAGTAATCGGGGACGACCCAGGCTCAAAGGGAGCAGTGCTGATGCTGGGGTTGGGGAAGGACCAGTCTGAAGGTGATCTCTTTTCTACCCGAGCAGTGGCAGTCACCATCGCTTTTGCATATCATGGTGTGATGCTGACATCCACCGCCCCACTCTGCAGCTGGAAATGCCCTGGTTCTTTACTTTTTTCCAGGGGGGTGGAGCAATCTGGCAAAATCTGGCTTGGTAAATTTGGGAAGAAATCCAGGAGAGAACATTAATTCTGCATTTCTCTTCCTCATCAGATCACTGCCCTTTAAGTGTGCTCATAAGCTCGTTTTGCTCTTGCATTTCTTTGCAATAGCTACAGAGAGAGGTACTTAGGCAAAACTATGTATTTCTCCTGTGCACATCTCCACAGCACTGCTACCATTTGCACTTTAAAAAAAATGTTTGCCCCCCACTTCTCTTTGTATTTCACCTTCACACTTTGAAGGCATTTCTTCACTCCCCTCTTCGCTCAAGAATATTCTTGGTTGGGGGAACCACAGTTTTCACTAATCCCACGGCTGTGCAGACCCTTTGCAGCGCCAAGCACTTTCCTTTCGCTGCCCTTCCTTGAGCTGGTGATTTAGACCAGGCGAGGTGGGTGTCTGGGAACTGCTCAGGCTCACTTCGGGCTGGTGCTGTCTCTCCCTGCCACACAGTTTTTTTCCCAAGGAAAACCAGTGAGTTTTGCTTTGACTGTAACATCCATGACAACACAGATCCATTTTCTAAGGCACATGAAGACGTACTACAGACCCCCTGATGCCTCCAGGCTTGCTCGTGGCCTTGGGCAAAGGGATCTGCTTAGCTGGTGTTGTAGCTCTCTTTTTAAAGCACTAAAATCCACCAGACAAGATCCAGAGTGTGCTTGTGTGTGCAGCTGATCTGAGCTTCACAGTGCCAAGCGTTGCTTATGGTGTGCCATCAGCGTGCGATGGGCGATGGTGGCTGACCCTGAGAGCCATCCTCTCCACTGCAGCGCTGACCCTGCTCACTGTTGGGATCAGAACTGCTGCACAGAAGGGTTAGACCGTACCTTTCATCTTCCTGAGAAGCTGCTCACTCTTTGGCAGGGTGATTTCTGTTAGACGTAGCATGTCCAAAACAGCTCAGCCCAGGCTCCAGCCACTGCTGGCGCTGCAGAGAAGAGGAAGCCAGTCACGCTGGGTAGGTGACACAATGAACCGTGTCCGTCGGAGCAGATCAGCTGAAGAGAAGGTGATAGTGGCATCGCTTCTCTACACCTAGCAACCTTCACATAAAGTCTTCTTCCAATGGCAAACCTTGGTTGACCTGTGTATTGAGTTAATTTTCCTCCTAGCAGCCCTCACAGCTCTCTGCTTTCTATCGGTACGTAGAAAGGGGTTGATAGCACACCGGTGTTTTGGCAACTGCTGAGTAGTGCCCACACAACATCAAGGCTGGGTTTTCAAATTTCCACCACCACCACTGGTGGGCTGGGGGTTGGGGCAAGACCTCAGGAGGGGACGTAGCCAAGACGTCTGACCCAAAGTGACCAAAGGGATATTCCATACCATATGACATCGGCTCAGATATAAAAGCTAAGGGAAAGGAGGAGGAAGGGGGGGACGTTCATTTTTTACAACATTTCATCTTCCGGAGCAACAGCTACGCATATGGAAGCCCTGTTTCCTGGGAAGAGGCTGGACATTGCCTGCTAATGGGAAGTAGAGAATAAAACCTCGTTTTCCTTTTGGTACCCTGCACCACCTTTGCTTTTGCTTTTTATTAAACTGCCTTTATCTTAACCCACGAGCTTTTTTCTTTTCCATCTCATTTTCTCCCCGCCCGTCCTGCTGAAGAGGAGAGCAATGGAGTGGTTTGGTGGCACCTGGTGTCCAGCCAGGGTCAACCCATCACAACCTGCCTTATGACCTGATGGGATTTACAGTCCATAATTCCCATAACTCATAATTCTGCAAGGCCATATCCCCATGCTTTTGCTTTGGGAGTCCTCTGCACAACACAAGCACAGCCCAGTTCACAGTGGTGGACCCTCTAATTTTCATCCCTCTGGTCTGCCTAGGACATGGTCACAGCAGTGACAGGACAACAGGGACCCCCTGGCAGAGTCTGGACACAGATCCTCTTGGCTGGGTCAATTTTCAGTGCAGCAGTTTTGCAGTTAACAGCTCAGAAATCTGATTTATCAAGGGTGTTGGGGATGTGCCAGTTCATTTGGGCATCCAAGACCAATAGGACCAAAGAGTGGTGTGGCCCCTTGCCCTGATCCCCCTCTGCCTTCAGCAGGGGGTCTGCCCTTTCCGAAGGAGGGGTGGGAGGGCAGAAAGTCCAGGCGATAAATAGAGAGCAACGAGGTTTGTAGCTCGTCACAGCTCCACGGCCATGCCTTGATATCAAACCATTAGGCTTTCACCTCTCCTAGGGCGTTACTTCAGCTGGGGCCGCAGGAGGCCCCCTCAAACCTTTCCATATCTGGGTATTAACGTGGGATACCCAAAGCTCAAGCAAGTCTCATCTCCTGGGGCATGACGGGCATGACACCAGCCTCTTTCTTGCCATGGCACTTATTTCCGCAGGCCGCCCTGCTGTGCTGCAGGACAGGAGCTATTTTGGGTGGTGAAAGGCTGGCTTGACACATTCCTGCGGAGAGCCTCCCCCAGCGCCTGCTGAACTCAGGCGAGCTGTCAGAGAGAAGCCCGCTAATTAGCAAAGATCCTCGCATTGCAGCAGGGAGTGGAAAGGGTGTCTCTGCGCAGCTCTGTGCACCACAGTGACAGCTTCGGCTTTTGCTATTCTGTCCTGGCTTGTTTTTATTGAAACTTTGCGTAGATGTAGAAAATGCACAATTAGAGGCTGTTATGTGATTGATTTCTGGGCGCAGGGGCCTTTCCTCCTTGCCTGGAAGGTCTGGCAGGTATTATTTAAAGAGCTAATGAATGTTAATGGGCACATTATTTGCAAATCTTGAAGTGGAATATTAGATCAGGGCTCCTGTGTGTCATGGTAATCAGCTTTCCCTCGCTCGCTCTGGCTCGGGGGGAAACACCCTGCAGTTGCTTTGTTGTATGCTTTTCAGATTAATATCCTTTTTCCAATCCAGCAGCTTTTCTCTGGGTGTTTTAGTCAAAGAAGCAGATGGCTCACATGCTGGTATTTGATGCCTGACCAAAGGGATTGGCCTGCTCAAAACCACCCTGCCGGGAGGACAGAGCAAGTTTCTTGCTTTGTCTTCTCCCAGGGGGGAAAAAAAAAAAGGGCCAAGGGCAGGGATGGGCAGGCAGCATCTCTTCTCCTCGGTGCCTGGCACAGCCCATGTGAACCCTCCTCTGGCCAAGGATGGGCTGCGGGAACCCCAAGGTCCAGCCATGGGAGCAGCTAATGCCATGAGCACCTTGCTGCTCTCCAGGCTGCCTTTCCTCCAGTGCTTCCCAACTTCACCTTGTGTCTGCCACCACTGCCCACCAGTGCTTCCCCCACACCTCCATCCCTTGCCCCCAGCACCCTCCAGGATGCCCACCTCCACCCAGAGCCACCTGCCAGCCAGCATGGGGGCCAGTCCAGAGTCCTGCCTGGCTGGTGGCCCACCAGCCCACGTCCTCCTGGGCAGCGAGCTGCTGCTGAATGCCACAGGTAAGGCCGGAGTCTTCCCCACCGTGCTTCCAAGGAGAACTCATATAAAGGTTCATCTTCCTTTTGCACAGCTCCTAGAAATGTGTTGACCTGGGGACCTCTGACCCCCCACAGCCATGGCTTTGGCTGCCCCGTCAGCTCAAAACGCCCAGCCAAGCACTGAGAAGCACACACGTCATTCCCTTTACGAAGCCAAACTAAAAGAAAGCTGGTGAGGGGTCTGGAACACAAGTCTTACGAGGAGAGGATGAGGGAACTGGGGGTGTTTAGTCTGGAGAAGAGGAGGCTGAGGGGAGACCTTATCGCCCTCTACAACTGCCTGACAGGAGGCTGTAGTGAGGTGGGGGTCGGCCTCTTCTCACTGGTAACGGGCAATAGGACGAGGGGGACTGGTTTGAAGCTGCACCAGGGCAGGTTTAGGCTAGACATTAGGAAAAACTTCTTCACCAAAAGGGTTGTCAGGCTCTGGAATGGGCTGCCCAGGGAGGTGGTGGAGTCCTCATCCCTGGAGGTATTTAAAAGGAGAGATGAGGTG
>BOSO01005816.1:7438-23425 GCA_018403395.1 Gorsachius goisagi
GCCGCACCTCGAATACTGTGGTCAGTTTTGGACCCCTCACTACAAGGAAGACATTGAGGTGCAGGAGTGTGTCCAGAGGAGAGCAACAAAGCTGGTAAGCAGCTGAGGGAACTCGTGTTTTTTAGTCTGGAGAAGAGGAGGCTGAGGGGACACCTTATCGCTCTCTACAACTACCTGAAAGGAGGTTGCAGTGAGGTGGGTGTCAGACTCTTCTCCCAAGTAACTAGCAATAGAACAAGAGGAAATGGCCTCAAGTTGTGCTAAGGGAGGTTTCAATTGTATATTAGGAAAAATTTCTTTACTGAAAGAGTGGTCAAGCATTGGAACAGGCTGCCCAGGGAAGTGGTGGAGTCACCATCCCTGGATATGTTCTAAAAACGTGTAGAGGTGGCACTTTGGGACATGGTTTAGTAGGCATGGTGGTGTTGGGTTGACAGTTGGACTTGATCAACCTTAATGATTTTATGATTCTATGATTCTAAAACATGAATTAGTAAATCTATAGAAATTAGTTTAACTGCAATAAACTCACTGTTACATAACAATTTATGACATTTATTTTAGTAATGCATAAATATGAAATAGAAAACACTAGGTTAGGATGAAGTTTTACAGAAAAAAAGCACAAGGAATCCCAAAATGTCTTAAGAGGTGTGTAAGATATATGTGTTTGCATTCTATTAATTCTACTAGGCTCTTGTCTTAGGAAAACTAAATTTATTATAGCCGTAATAGTTCTCACCTATCCCTCCTTCCTTTCCTTTTGTATGCACTTCATATGGAATTATTACTGAATGCATATGATTACACAAAAAAAAGGACCATGGATTTTTGGTGGGGGGAGAGAATGAGAAAAGCAGTCAAAAAATATATTTTCTGACTAATGGAATAGAAACTTCTTGTCCAATATCCAATCTTACATGAACGCTGTTATGCGCCATTTGGAAGATCTTATGTGGTATGTATAATATTTTAATATCTTGCTTTTCTGGCACATCTCAAGCACATTATTTATAAAATAATGAAATACTTACAAATGAAATAATTTAAAATTTCATTAAGGTATTAATTTCTCTAAAAGCTTTTTACTTCTTCCCCCACCCCTGAAAAAAATGAAATTAAATTAAATTCTTGGTAGCAAATTCTCACTGTGTATAAAATATTATTAGAGTTCAGGAAGCAACAATGACTATTTGACATCAAATAATCTAAGAAATATACATTGATAAACTTTATGTCACTTCTGGTCCATAAAATATGAATCCACTTTGTGTTCATGAGCTAATAAATGAAGTGACGAATTTGGAGCCACTACTTTTTTTACCTGTATTACTTAATAGACTTTCTACATATATTTTCCCATTTCAGGTCTAAACTCTCATGCTCTGGGATTATATACTTCTTCATTATCTCTTTAAAGCCCTTCTATGCTATTATTCTCCTAATGCTAAATGCACAATGAACATTCAATTTTGTACCTTTTTGCCAAGTGCTCTCTGTCTCCTCTTTCAAATAATTCATTAAACACACATCTTCCAGGAATCCTTCCTACTTTGTTTTTTTTCTAATCATTAAACTCTTCATGCTTTTCACTACTTTAAATCCTGTTCAAATCCCCATTCCCTCCCTATCATTAGGTGAAGATGACTGATTCTTGTAGCTTTGATTAAGGATAGAATGTAAATCCCTCACCATTGGAGCCTTTATTTAAACAACCAGGAGGAAAAAAAAGAGGTAGTTTTTCTCATAACTTGCAAAGTGAAAATATTTGGTCAGAGGAGTTCAGATAGACAGAAGGACCCTTGCTGATGGCTTCACCCACCATGCCTTCATGGGGAATTATTTACTCCTAGTATAATATTTATCATCTATCAAACTATGAAAGATTTGGCATTGCAAATTCTTCAAGAATCCCTTAGAAGTGCATTGATTGGAGCAGTAAATTGTTTTACTTCTTTGTTATATGCCCAGATTTTTCCATTCATGTTCCTGTCATTACAGCAAAAATTTTGTTACAAGTCAAAATTTTGCTGTGAGCAAAATGGTACAAATTTTATTTGTAGAGCTAGAAAATGATTGTTAGTCCAATTAATGTTTAGACTGTCTAAACAAAATTAAGCAGCTTTTATTTTTAGTTCAGTCACAATACTGCATATTAGTTATTAGTACAGTGATATGTAAAAAATCCTGGCATCTGTCTCTTTTCTCTGGTGTTATGTTTACCATTCCAGTGCTCCTCAGAGCCCAAGGGTCACCACTTCCATTTTCCTCTAGGAAGATGCAGTGGGACAGGACATGAGGTTACGAGTAATCAGACTACCAGGTTTTCCTCTGGGAGGAAGTATGATATTGATGGTGTTTTCTTTCTCCTCAGCCATGGGTTTGCTTGGATTTGGATATTTTATTTACACATTCTGCTTCCTTTTCATTGACTTGTAGCTAAAGTTTGAAAGTTGTAAACTAGTCTTCTCCAGCCCAATTAACACAGAGGGCTATTATTTGTTACCCAGGGACAATCTAGTTTTGCCTGACTTTCATTGTATGTAGTATTGGCAGAGCTGAATTAACACTGGTTAAGCAATAGCCACTTGACCATATGTAAATGTTAGCACAGCTAAAAAGTACTAAAAACAAAACAGTTGAAGGCAAGCCCGGTCAAGTCCAACATCTTCACTGTCAGGTCAATACAAAACTTGTGACCTCTTAGTAGTCAGAGAAAAATCAGAAACACCAGGCTATATCCTATCCACTTGTCAATCTTACAGTGACAGAAAAAAGAGGATTTAGACACATGTTCAGAACTTCCACTTGATAATAGTAATGCGACACCTAGATTTGTATCTATGTCTATTCTGCACATATACATTATTCTCTGATATCTAGGACACATCTTCCAAACCATATATAAGGGATACAGTAATTTTGAAGGTGTCACTTCCTTACTGTGTCTCTCATTTCTTCCACAGGAGTCTCCTTTTCAAAATAATTCAAAACCGCTTTGTAATCGCTTGACATTTAGCAGGTGAGGAGTTCAAGTGAGCATAGTCCTGCTCCACTGCAGTCCTGTTCCTTGACAAGCTGAAATCAGTGGCACCGACTAAAGAAGTCCATGTCCCTCACACCTTAATGTATCACCAAGACAGATCTAAGTCCATCAGGTCCAACAGTGAACTGGAAGAGAATAATATATAAATAAAAGGAACAATAAGTGGGCATGTCTGAGCCTTATTTATGGATAAGAGGCAGGAAAAAATGGGAAGGATTACAGTAATATCTTTCAAACACTATGAATGTAAAATTACAAGTATCATTAATTTTTAACCCAGACTGGGAATTTAGGTCATCCTGTTCACACTGAAAAATAGTATTACTTCTTCCACTAGATAGTGTTGCTTTTTCCTTCATGCTGTCCTCATTTGACTTATCTGGTTCAACTGCAGTCCTCTTCTCTTTTTCTTTTAATCTCCTCAAAGAAGGGTACTAGCAATCTCTCCCTACCTCTGGTGATTTAATCATCCTGAACTATCCTTTATGACAAGTTCAACAACAAGGTTATTTTTGCATATTTGATGGGTTTGAGGCTATACTAATGTTAAATATTGGTCAAAAATATTGGTTTTTTTAACATACTTCAGTCTGTTATATAGGACAGCCTTCAATTCTAATGGCGATGCATTTACATTATTTCCATACCCTTATGTATATCCATAAATAATTACTAAATTGCTGTCAGTAGCAAGATACAAAGAGAGCACATACTGTTGGCAATAGTTACGTAATTTACAAGTTTTCCCTTTAGAAAGTCCTTGTTTCTCTTAG
Source organism: Gorsachius goisagi (assembly GCA_018403395.1). NCBI lineage: Eukaryota > Metazoa > Chordata > Aves > Pelecaniformes > Ardeidae > Gorsachius > Gorsachius goisagi. The sequence goes on from BOSO01005816.1 coordinate 11,258, forward strand.
CATTTTATACTACATAAGAAAAATTTACTGTAATTCACTTCTTGGATTTTTCCTTCTAATATTTCTCCTACCTTGCATTTTCCCACAAGAAATCACAAAGCCTATGTGTTTAGTGATGTTTCCAGTCTGTTCTAGACACAGCTGAACATCACTGAAATTACAGCTGTGTTTTTTATAATGCTTCCTGTTACCATCTCTTCTTTGTCTGATTTTGCACCACTTAGATTTTATGGCTGTTAACTTCTTCTTATCAGCCTATTAAGAAAAAGAAAATTGCTCTGTTTATGACCCTAGGACCTATGATATTCCATTAGTGACCTCCATCCTTATCAAATTACTTCAAATGCTGAATGTTGCAAAGCTTTAATATATAACATAGTAAGCTTTAGAAACTTCTTTTGCCACTGAAGCTCCGTAAGTGGCTCTATACAGAAATCAGTGGTGGGGTTCCTTGAGGCACCAGCTCTGCTCTGACTGATTACTCTCTCTGCTCCACAGCAGTGGTCAGAACTACTCCTGAGGTCAATGAAGGGACCCAGGAATCTCCCAAGTGTGATTTGTTTTGTGTCACTCTGCTAAATCTGAATATCAAATAGCTTCAAATAAGTAAATTTGGTATTGAACACTAAACCTCTACATGTGAAATATCTAATGAGTATTGGATTCTAATAATTACAGGTTCTCATATGTGGTAGTATTTTGCTCTTTTCATTCTTTCCTGTTACTGTACCTCACCAAAACTGGCCTGGCTGCTCAACCTTCTTCAAACTCCTCATATCTTCAATCTGTCAGGATGTTTGCTTTGAATTAATGATTGTATACAAATTCTTAGCAACAATGTCCTAGTCTACTGTTATGCTCTATTAAATTCAAACTCAGTATTTTTATTTCTTAGTTCTTCTAAGATAATGGGTTTTATTACTGATAATCATAGGGGAAACATCAAGCAGCATGAGCCAAGTATTAGCATAATTGTATCTTGTTGATGACAAAACCATTTTCTGACATCTGCCAATCTTTCACAGTTCCCTTCTTTTCTGAAAGACAAATATAATTGTCCATGATTTTCAACTTATAACCTAACATACATTTAAATTTTTCAGCACATTTTTCTCATCATTATACAAACATAAAGCAAATTTCATCAGGAGCTCATTACTACATAATTCCTATTAATATAAGAAATAAAAAAAAAATAGGAATACCAGATCTTGCCAAACAACCCCCTTGCCAGATAAGAAATTTTAGTGAAGAAGAGACCTACAGTTGTATAAAAAAACCCCTTTTATTCCTCTTAAAGTTTTCCCTTAAAAATCATAGAATCATAGAATCACTTTGGTTGGAAAAGACCTTTAAGATCATTGAGTCCAACCTTTAACCTAACCCTGCCATCCCACCACTAAACCATGAGGTCCCTAAGCACCTCATCTATCCTTCTTTTAAATACCTCCAGGGGTGAGGACTCCACCACCTCCCTGGGCAGCCCATTCCACAGCCTGACAACCATTTTGGTGAAGAAGTTTTTCCTAATGTCAAGACTAAACCTGCCCTGGCACAGCTTCAAACCATTCCCCCTCGTCCTATCATCTGTTGCCAGGGAGAAGAGGCTGACCCCCACCTCACTACAGTCTCCTTTCAGGTAGTTGTAGAGGGCGATAAGGTCTCCCCTCAGCCTCCTCTTCTCCAGACTAAACAACCAACAACCCCAGTTCCCTCAGCTGCTCCTTGTATGACTTGTGTCTAGACCCCTCACCAGCTTTGTTGCTCTCCTCTGGACACGTTCCAGCAATGCAACATCTTTCTTGTAGTGAGGAGGGGAATAAGCTGTGCAACAAATAAAGCCTTTGTCCAGTAGCCAGAGAGCCAAATTTCCATTCCTCTGCCCTTCACCTACTGTAAAATCTGAATAAATAATTTCACTATGTTTCCTTTAAAGAAGACAAAGTTTGTTCAGTTTAAGGCTGAGAACAGGGTATGAGAAATGAAGGAATTTGGGAAGGAACTATAAGAAAACAGACCTAATTTTTCAGTGAGGTTATGAAGTTGGGGTCAAGTCACATGCTTTGAGTTGTGTAAGTTTTAATGTATCATGTTTCTGGACCTGGCTAATAATGTTAGTCTTTTGTTCTCCTTTTGAACTGTCTCCTATTATTTGTGCTGGAAAACCAGATCTTCTTTTCTATCTATAGTTTTTGTCTAAACTAAATTTATGAAGAAATTTTCCTAAGACATTACAGCTGACATAACTGATATTCTTTTACAGTAGAAGGTAACAGGCAGGACTCAGATACTGAGTGATATTATTTACCCAAATAATTTTTAATATGCTCTTTGAAAATGTGCAAGTGGACACATTTCATTAACAAAATTGAAAATTTTAAGCAAGGTCTAAATTTGCCTGTCCTGTATAAAAATAATCACAACTTCACAAGTCTAACTGAGTTCTAGGCTATCTTTTGGTAACTCCTAGTTAACAGGTTAAGCAAGCATTTAGTTTTTCATCAGCTGAATTATTTATATACATACATGATTTCTGTACAAATCTTTTTCAGTTATATATATATATATATAAAACCTGCTGTTTGTGAGGTCACTTCTCTACTCTGTACCTGATTTTTACAGGATATGAAAATGAAAATATAATAACACATATGTATAAAGGTTTGCTAATCTTTTCAGTACTAACTGATCTCATGAAAAAAGGAGAGTCACACTTAAACACCTTGCTTTCTAGAACTTCTTAAAGTAGGCCAGCATTGTGCAAAAAAGAAACAAAAAAAAAGAAAAATAAAAGGGAAAAGGAAAAGAAAGTAGATTATATTGAACTGAGTATATACAGACGTTTACAGAATTGCAAGATATAAAAAGAGAGCAAATCAATGTGTTGAATGTTTACTTGAGGCTATATTGTCAAACCTCTCCTCTGTGTCCCAGGTATGAGGTGGTGCATAACTGCACAAGGAGAGCTCAACCACAGTTCCTTCTTTGCTCCTGAGAGAGCAAAGGGATTAATTTTTCTCCCCCTTTCCTGAACATGGCCTATGCTTCCATCCGTACTGCCTCTGATATTCTTTCTAGCAGACTGAATCAGAAGCTAAAATAGTATTTTTCTCTTTGTTGATTCATCTTAGAGGAAGAACATCTAGTATAACCTGCAATTGAGATATGGGGCAGGCTAAAGGGGTCTGCGCAGAGCAGAGTCTCATTAGGTATTAATTAGCCACAGTCTGGCCCTTATTTTTTCTTTCCTTTCCACACTAGAAATTTCATTAGCAACAATTATAGTTTTGTTGTTCTTGTTGCGTGTGAACCAATCCTTGTATGCAAAACCTGCATGAAAATTGAAAGTTGTTATTTTTCTGTCTGGCCCGGGTAATTACTATCTCATTAAAGAAAGGAATTGTCTTGCTAATTACACTGGAATAGGCCTCAAAACTGAACCTAAAGGATCAACTTAATGTCCCAGCATTATTCATTTCTTCCCATTGTTTATTATTAAAGCTATTTGTGTGGAAGTAAAGCATTTCCCTCTTCCTTCAATTCTGCTTTTCCTACTACTTAACCCTGCAAGAAAAATATTTTTTTCTGTTGGTAGCATCTGTTTGTTGGAATAAGAAAAATAGAAATAAAAAGTGAGATAATATTAGCAGTTTGACATAAAAACTTTCTATAATTGTGCAGAAGACAAGTGTCATGTGGTGAAGCCTTTCTGAAAACATCCCTCAGGCAGGTGATATCTTGACTACATCTGCCCCAGTCTAACTCGCTGGAAGATACTGGTGTATACTGGGAAAACAATAAAGCAGATAACTGCAATGGTGAAGTTTGGCCAAAAGCTCTATTTTCTGTCATGATTTAGGGAAGTGCTGGAAAGAAAGAGATGGATAGAACTGTTAATGGTTTTAAACCCTTGTAACACTTTTGAGGGAGGACATTAGACAATGATAGTGATCTAGGTAGAAAGCTAGAGAAATAATGAAAACAGTAAATCCTCTTGGAGAATATCCATACATGGTTTTCTGGCATCTTTTTAGTGTCTGAGCCTACAGTGGGACCATGTTCAAGATCCAGGCCACCAGCAAGGATTGGACACATCGAGCTGTTGGATGTGCATGCCCTGGTCCCCTGGGTCCATGATGCTGGTCCTAACTGGGCTGAAGGAGCAGAGACTGAGGTGGTGTGTAGATGTTGGAGAACGGAAAACTTAGATTAGAAATTGTTATGCAACTGCAGTAACCCATCCTGCTTCACAAATAAACTTTAAATGAATTGTTCTTACAGCAGTTTCCACCATGACAAAAATAAAAATCCTTGTTTAAACAGTGATGAGTCTGATAAGTAAGGATAAGGGAAATTAAAACCATGTGTGCAAATTAAAAGTTTTAACTAGTGCGAAAATCTCATTTAGAAATCTAATGGAGGCACTGCTGTGGAAGCAGAATCTGTGGGTTCATAGTCAAAGTGTTTACTGTAAACTTTATCTTGACCATCTGCCACCACAAATCAGATACAACTGGCACTTTTAGTTTAAAGGGAAACAAACCTGAGATTCCTCCTGGATAGCAAGCATCTAAAAGTTTATCTACACACAACACTTCATTTGAATTTGTTTACCTCTGAGGAAAACAAGATAAAGAATGAAGCATATGTTCTAGCAAACCACTGAACTAGTTCTAGTTGATAACATTGGAAACAATTTAAATTGGTAAAAATAAACCACTGAAACAAATTCAGATTATATTGAATAAGCAGGTTCTTTCCTTGCTGCAATATTGTGCCATTTAACTTGAAGGGCAGGCAAAAGAGACTTCATTTCTCTCTCCTAACACTGCTTCAGGGTCTTACCTTCAAGAGTGTCAGAAATCCTACACTGAAATAACTATCAGACAGCATGGTGATGATTTTCCTGGTTCTATTTTCTTGGATTAAGCTCTGAAATGCAAACGTGGTAAATGAAAATCTTCTCTGATTCCATAATTAGCACACTATGTCTAGCTTATATAACATTTTCCTACTCACATTTCAAGACTGCATTAATCATGAGAAGTATTTACTGTGCCTGTATTTTATTTATTACCTATAAAGCAGTTGTATCTATTTAAGAAATGTGGTATTTTAATCACACAGATAACAGATGTGGCATTTAGATTACTATTTCTTGTTACTTACCTTTGTTGCCTTATTTCTGTCAGTCTTATTTTGTCACAATATGCTTGATAATTTTTTGATGGGAGTCTTGTCTAGTTGTTGGGATTTTTTTGTTCTTTTTTTTCTTGTTGTTCTTTTTTTCTGTAAAAAAATCAAACATTTTAAAGACAAAAAATGCCCACAAACCTTTTGGAAAGAGATGGTCTGACTGGAGCTGCAAATCAGCAGCTTCCTTCAGAGAAGATGTCTGTCATATGCATTCCTCCTTGTGATGTTATCTGTGATATAAAATACAGTGGAAAAAAAAAGAAAGACCAATTTTGGGTGGAAAAGGTGGGCTTAATCAGTGAAAAAAAAAAGAAGATCCTGAAACAAATTCTTTCTTTCTATATAAAGGATATAAATAATAAAAATAATTAATGTAGATGTTGACTAAGAAGCCATTCAATTATTGTTTGTTAGGCCATGATTGCATTTCTGTTTGTTTTCTTACAACTTCTTGTTTGCAGATTTTCAACTTTGGTTGGTGTTGGGTGTTGGGTGTTATTTGAGTGAAAAGGTGAATTGGGATGAAAATAACAGCATGAGACTACATTGCTTCCACAAAAGCAGCAATTTGAAATATTACAGCTTCATCCTTTTATAAGTGCTCTTTTGAGAATACTTCCCCTGGACAGAAATAAGGCAGTTCTTCAACTAATGGAAAAGATACATTTTATAGCTGTGGCAAACCCTGAAGAATTGTACTTACCACATCACATTTTAAAATTTATTTTCTCAGCTCTTGGAGAATATCAACATCACATCTGATAAGACACCACAACCTTCTTTCATCATCTAGGGGAAAGAACTGTCTGTGTTTAAAGGTAGGGAAGGTTAAGATAGGAGCTGTGATTACTTTTTTGTTGTTGTTTTCTAGTATTTGTGGGGGAAAAAAACTATATTATCTTTCATTGTTTTCTTTCTTCTTATTTTGAACAGTATTTTTGGGCTGAATTAAGATGGAAACTTCATGAAAGACTACTGGAATCAAATGATTGTGTATTTTTCACTAAGGGTATTTTTTTCCCCAAAAGATGCCCTGCCTTTTATAATCAGATAAAACTTAAAAAAGCCCCCAATCCTCAAACAAAAAAAACCATCAAAAAAGTAAGTTTTTCCTAATGAAAGGTTGTTACTTTTAAGTGGAGGCACTAGAGGTTTAAAATTCACAAATGTATATTGATACGCTAAAAGTTATTTGTAAAAGAAAAGGAATAGGAAGTAGTAAACACTGAGGATGGACAGATTTTCATTGTATTTAATTTTGTTCTGACATGTCTGGAATGCAGAAAAGATTTTAGAAGTCTAGAGCATAAGAGAACAATTTCCAACTAAGGGAAGAGCAGAAAGGGAAAATAGCATACAGGTCTCCAATCTAGATGAAGACATTTTATTTTATTTTTTAAACACAGCCCTTGAGGGAGTATATTCTAGGCTGTGCTACTTTTCAAATAAGTGAATTTCAATATTTGAACTCAATATTTTGTCATGCAAGCATGAATAAACAGGTATTTTTGAATGATGAAGAAGTGTGAGCAAACAATTCCTAAATAATTATTGCCAAGTCCACTTTGCTGCCAAATGTTAATCTTGACCAAAGAGATGTGAGATGTGATTAAGAAAAGGCAATTAAAAAATCCAGCAAGATAGGTTAATATTAGTAGGAAAAATAACAATATAGTTGTTAAAAACTGCTGAAGCTTTTTAAGCATTATATCTGGGGGGAAAAAATCCCAGAAAGAATGTTCCATCTTTTCCTTAACAACTGTCATGAGTGTGTGTGCTGGCATGATTTTCAATATTAGTACTATAATTCTGTATCTAGATCAAGATTTCCAGTAGCACAATGGCTATTAAGGAGAGAAATGAAACAATAGATGTACCCCTATTCATCTACCAGGGGCAATATTTCCTCAAAAGCTGTGGTGGGGAAGCATAAGCAGGCATCAACCAGCAGGATCAACTTGCTCCTCCTCATGCCATTTACCTGTACTAGCAGGATCAAGGAGATAACCCTCACAGCCTTGACCTTCAGCCCCAGAGGCTTGTAGTCACTCCTGAAGTACTAAAGGTCCCTCCACTGGAAGTACCCTCTGCAAAACCAGAGGCAGACAAGATTTACATATGTCACGAGAAGTAGGGCGTTTCCATCCTTCTACATCTCAGGAGTTTCCATTTGTCAGCTGTCCTCCTTCTTAGCAACACAGTGTTCAGGTTCTTGGCCCTGTTGCATTTCTGCAAAGACCCTGTTGATCTTCCTGGTCATCTTTCCCAGCGACCACCACTTCTCACAGCTCCTACACCTAGTGCGTCAGCACCTTGACTAGAGCATGCCTCCCACAGATGAAGCCAGCACTGTCACCAATGAAGCCAGCCAGCACACCGTGTAGCCAAACCCTGGATATCCACATCCTCTCTCAGGAGCTCTTTCTGGTCAAGGTCTGTGATGTGCTAAGGACACTCTTTGTCTCCAGCGCACCTTGGCCACAACACATGGCACATCACTGTGCTACGCAGCCTTCAGTGGAGAAGGTGCAGGCTCTTCCTACCCAGCCATAAGCAAGGCTCTCATCTTGCTCAGCACACTGCATAAGTGAGCCCTTGCCCTCAGCACCAACCAGAAGTCCCTGAAAAAGAAGCCTGGAAACTCTGCAGCAACTGCTGTGGCTCTGTGTGCTGCTCCCAGACTTAACAATCGGACTTGATGACCTTCCTAAAATATTGCATGTGAGATACCTTGATATTAATCAATGTTTAACAAAGGCAAAAAGTGCTGCTCACTGAATATAAATACTTGCACAGAAAGTTTTAACATTTGTTTAGTGAGTTTAATTGAAAAGCTCTACTTGATGTGAGTGGTGCCCTTTTGAGGATCTAAACTCCTTGAAAGAGAAATAAGCTGGTTTACCTCACTTAGAGCTTCTTTTTCTGCATAAATTATGAATGGTTTCAAAGATGAAAATTTGAATTCTCATATGCTATCTTAATTTAAAAGCTATTTTAACATTCTTATAAGTCCAGGAGTTTTGGAAGGATTCATTTTGTTTGCCTCACTAGGTGATGAGCAAACTTAAGGTACTTAACCTTAGATATCTCAGAAAGAGCCATAGTCTTTGCATTTAGCACAGAAACATGAAAATTTACATAGGAAAGACTGCATCCACTAATGATTAAGCTGCTTTGTCTACTGTTGAGAGAAGAAGTCATTGTATTGAATTTAGATTTACTAATGTAGAATTATGAAAATGGAAAGCATAATCAATAATTGAATGATGTGGAATGAAACTCTTCAGATAGAAGAGACTTTGGTAACATTTTCCCATAGCTGTGGCTAAGGAAGATCCTGAACTCTGAACAAAGATCAATTGATTACACAACACAAAAAGTTTCCACAAAAAGGTCTTTCTGACCTTGCAGTTTCTAGTATTATTTGCATGGAATTTTTTGTGTAAATACAAACCCTACACCTGTCTATGCCAAATCTATGATATGCAACAACAACAAAAAAAAAGAAATAAAAATTCCTTTCGTGTCACATGAATGAATTGTCCGATAGTGTCAGTTGTCTGACTCTTTTATTTCAGGAATAAAGTTATAGCATATTCATGTCCAGGATTAAAGGGAACAATGTACTTGGTATTAAAATAATTCCAAAACTTATGGGGTACATGAGAAACTAAAAGTCAGTAAGTTTTATATTGGCAAAGGGTTTTACCATGATTTTACACAGACATGGCTTTAATTTTTACATCTCATTAGAAACATTTCAAAAAACCTTTCTGGAGATACTGATGGCATGTCTAAGGTGAAAGAAAGTAAAAAATCTGAAACTGTAAAGTATACAGACTGAACAATCACAAAAGAAATTATGCCTTTTAAATGTTCCAAACACTGATACAAATATTACCATAAAAGCATAATAGAATAATAAATAATAATATAATGCTTCCATTTAAAAAAATAGTTTTAATCTATATAAATACCTTATATTTCAAAATTATCAAGTGAACATTTAGCTTTATCAAAGCTTACCTTTCCCCATTGTGGGGTAATTAATTGTTATTTTTAGATTATGGAGTCTTGCTATGAGAAAAAAACCACCTTTGAATTCTCAAGTTTTCCTGGAATGGAAAATTATTTAACATTTGGGGCTTACTTCTTTTCATTAGGAAGAAGAATTTACTTCAGGTATTTGCCATGAGTCCATTCAATTAAAAATAATGCAGAAAATTTCTAGTTGTCTTAACACCAGAATAAAATAAGAATAGATAATTCTTCTGTGTGAAATTCAGAGTTCTTGTCCAAGCCCTTGTTTTATCATCATTTACCTGCATGGAAGATGACTAGCAACCCAAAATGATTTTATGACCCATTGGTCAAATTCAAGTCTGCTTTATGGCAATGAACACCCTCATGAAATGCAAGGGAAAGTCAAACATACAGACTAAAACCTCAATACAATACAAAGCCTGAAGCCACAATATTTTCCATCTCTGTAGTGGACCTGGGAAAGGTTTCCTATAACATTGCTGGGAGAGACTCTTAATGTCTAGCATTTTAAACCAGTTTTTATCATAGAAAGCAGTATTCATGCAGATGAATCTAGATAACCATGAACAAGTCTGTGGCTTCATTTTATAAATAGCTGTGTCATGGCAGCTACAAACTCACAGAGATTCCCTTTTCAAAAGAACTTATGTAGGACATACACATTGAAGTAAGATTTACTGTGAGTAATCATTTTGCAGCTATAGAAATGTGGCCTAGTTACATTTCTTCAGGAATTTCATCCAAGCTTATACTGGAATCTGAACCAAGAACTATAATTTTTCACTAATACTTTTTGTCACATCAATACACACCTCCTTCCTTAAAAGTTATTTCAGATGACAGAGACTATTTTGGAGACATTCAGATTACTGTAAATCAAGAATGACTCCCGGTTTTACTGATTACAGCAGTAATAGCTTTTATTTTTCTTTTTTTCTGTTTTCAGAAAGCTAACTACCCTCTCACAGCATGCTCTGATTAATTTCTACATTTTATTGTCAGGGTTCATTCTTACTGATGAATGTTTTCTACCTTGTAACCTTCCTGAGAAAAAAGGCTGAATAAATAGGGATGGATATATTCTCTTGGTGCTATCTTCAATCTCAAAGTTGTACTGAAGAATAAGAAATTTCAAATGTAGACAGCTAATCTCTTCCTGCCCCTTTAAGAACAACCAAAAATCTTTGATTTATATGTGATTAAAAATGATGAATCAAAATGCAGACAGCTCTAACCCTGTACAGTCCCAGATGCAGTTAGGAAAGCCTCTTTTGCTGACTAAACCATAACATTTTAGTCTATGGTTGCTGAAAACAAAGAAATTGTTAACCAGCTTTCACTGGCTGATTTTGGCTGCAATAGCTGTTCATTGAGACTGAAGGCAGCAGATGAAGGAGTGGTGGGAAGTCAAGAACTTTAGGCAGTCAGGTCACAGTTACAGCATGTGCCACTTGGTAGATATGGTTTATTTTCGTGGTCACATAGCTAACATATGCTAATTTATCTTTATATTATTCTAGTGTATTTCAAATGCCACCCAACATGACAATATCTTCCTTCTCATACCATAGCAAGAGATCTGTAAAAACCCATGGACTTCAGACCACCCACAGAACACAGATGTTCACTCCTTCTTGTAGGCCAGCTCACAAGCAGCCTCTGTAGGCAGATTATACACATTCTGATGTAGTGCTAGCTCCCAAAATAGCATCAAAATTTTTTTTGCATGTAAAAGGCACCTCTTTATGCCTTCTTTCAATCTGCTGCCAAATAATTTTACTTAATGCTCCCTATTCTTGTATCAAGATAATTATATTTTTCTCTATTTTTATATGAATTTTTTATCCTATAATATTCCTTTTTTTTTTTCTTTTCCTAGCTGAAGAGGCTAGTTTCTTTGATTCCTCTCTATGGATATCATTCAGTATCTTTGTCAACTCTTCTCATTCTTCTCTTCTGGTTTTACTATAGATTTCCAAGAAGAGAAATCACTGTATTTCAGATTCATATATTAGAACCACGGCATAACTGTGTGGTGGTTTGACCCTGGCTGGATGCCAGGGGCCCACCAAAACTGCTCTATCACTGCCCTCTTTAGCCGGACAGAGGAGAGAAAAGTAAATCAAAGGGCTCGTGGTTCAAGATGAGGACAGGGAGAGATCATTTATCAATTACCATCACAGGCAAAACAGACTCAACTTGATAAAATTAATTTAATTTATTATCAATCAAAATCAGAGAAGGAGAGGATAGAAACTGCTACATCTTAAACACCTTCCCCCCCACCCCTCCCTTCTTTCTGGGCTCAACTTCGCTCCCAGTTTCTCTGCCTATTCCCTCCCAGAGGCACAGGGGAATGGGAATGGGGGTTGGGGTCAGCTCATCACATGTCGTCTCTGCCGCTTCTTCTTCCTAGGGAGAGGACTCTTCCCCTGCTCATGCATGGGGTCCCTCTCGTGGGAGACAGTCCTCCATGAACTTCTCCAACATGAGTCCTTCCCATGGGCTACAGTTCTCCATGAACTGCTCCAGCATGCGTCCATAATTTCCATGGGGTGCAGTCCCTCAGGAGCAGTCTGCTCCAACGTGGGTCCCCCGTGGGGTCACAAGTTCTGCCGGCAAACCTGCTTCGACATGGGCTCCTCCCCCCACGGGTCCACAAAGTCCTGCCCGGAACCTGATCTGGTGTGGGCTTCCCACGGAGTCACAGCCTCCTTCCTTCAGGCATCCACCTGCTCCGGCGTGGGGTCCTCCACGGGCTACAGGTGGAGATCTGCTCCACCGTGGGCCTCCATGGGCTGCAGGGGGACAGCCTGCCTCACCATGGTCTTCACCACAGGCTGCAGGGGAATCTCTGCTCCGGCGCCTGGAGCACCTCCTCCCCCTCCTTCTTCACTGACCTTGGTGTCTGCAGGGCTGTTTTCTCTT
>BOSO01005818.1:9909-67067 GCA_018403395.1 Gorsachius goisagi
ACCTGGGCACACTGCTGGCTCATATTCAGCCAGCTATCAACCAGCACCTCCAGGTCCTTTTCTGCTGGGCAGCTTTCCAATGTACTTCATGTACTCCTTTTTGGAGACTTTTACTTAAAACACCTCGCTATTTAATATGGCAAGCTTGCAGGTGGCTTGCTTTCTTGGATCAATATCGATCTACCTGATCAGCGCTGCCATTGTACTTGTTCATCCTGATCCACATTTGCACCTACTCGTGGGTTTGCCGCTGCCCTGGCAGGTTTGCAGAGAAGATAATGGAAAGTTTTTTGGGACGCGGAGGTTTTGGATGTCCCTGGTCTCCCAGGCACACATGTGAGGAAAGAAAGGTGCAGAAAACCACCAAATGAGCAAGAAGGGGTTAATCTTTTCATTTTCTAACAGTAGGAAACCTCCTTCCAGGGGAGAGGTGGGTTAGGGATGAGCAGGGCATCAGCTTGGGACAGCCCAGGCAGGCGATCCCAACGTGGCCTTCAAAGCACGGGAACCTTGTGCTCTGAATCAGAGGCAACTTCAGCATGGCAGGAGAAGCCACTGCCAAATTTTAAGAGAAGCCTGAAAGCGGCTGTCGAGCCCTGCTGTCTGTACCAAAGCTGCAGAGAGCAGGAGCGGGTGTAGGGCTCTGCTGGGGGGAGCCCTGGCCCTTGAGCCATACGCCCCAGCGGGTGAGATGCTCCCGGGGCGAAGGGGCACGCTGGCAGCGACTGCCGGGGAGGCGGGGGGAGCGGAGGAAGGGGCGGTGGGAGTGTAAATTCTCACTCCTTGTGTAACCAGTGGATTTCACCCAGCAGTCACTGACGGATGATAAATTTAGCAGAAACGGAACACCTTTTTTTTTTTTCTTTTACTGTTCCTATTAAGAAGGTGACAGCGCTGGGAAAGGTGCTATTTATTATTTACCTACACTGCAGTATGTTACATACTTCAGTCTGACATCAGAGTCCACTGTCTCAGAGATATTTTAAGAACCCTGTAACTTTGAAATTGTGACGTAGATTCAAAAATCTTGCAGAGGCAGGAGTACCCAGCAGCTACAAATACATTTTCTGATTATAGGAGTCCCAAGCGAAGAGAGAGAACTTTCCCCTTATGCTCAACCATCTATTTCATACAATAATTGAATGTCTGCTGAAAAACTCTCTTGTCATCTGTTGCAATAAAAAGAATATGTTTGCTCATAGCTTGGCTGTGCTTATTGAAACGCTGCAGCCCGCAGCCTCAAGGGCAGAAAGCATGGCCACTTCCCTCTCAGAGCACCCCTCGTTCACACAGAAATGTTTTGGTCCCCTTGCAAGTTTTCCCTAGGGTGCCAGAGCCCTTCCCTCCCTAAGGCAAGAAATCTTCAAGCTCTGCTTGAAGCTCTGATTCCACTGTCAGAGTATTTCTTACAGGGGTACCCTTGGGCTTTCTAATCAGGTTTGTAACCTCCTTCCCAGATTTCATGCTTTACAGTATTTCCACAATTGATTACAACAATAAGATGGCACTTTTGACTTCCAGAGTTCAGCCTGAACCCCACCGCCTTAGCAGGAGTGGGGGAGATGTGGTGAATTCATCTTAGCCTGTACCATCTCTGCACTGCACATTTTTAGCTGTAGGAGGACCCGCCATTTTATGAAAGCAAACTACTGCAGCATGATCCAGAAAGCAGCTAAATGCTTTACTTCTATTTTTTCATTTGTCATCACATTTAATCTAAATGAAGTCTTACAGCCCGAAAACAGATATTCCCTAGAAGTGTAGATAAATCAGCAAAAGTAAACTGCCTTTTTTAGAACTGTATTCTATAATAAGCAAGTGTTACTAGGAGCGTTAATACCATTAGGAGCGAGGAGAGAATTTTGTTTTGGTTTTAATTCACAGTTCCACGATGCTGGGAAGCGTACCGCGCTTACCCTGCGTTGTTCTCCAGCGGCTGCTGGGACAGCAGCTGTAACTCCCCCTCGGAAAGGGGAGGGGATGGCTGGGCTCTGCTGACCTGGGTGCAGATGCATCCCCAGCACACACATGCTTGGGTGCACGTGTGGGAAAGGATGGGAATGCTCAGGCACATGGGCATGCTTTAGAGTTATTTTTTATTTCCCTCGACCTTATCCGATCTGCAAAAGGAGGTCATTGAATCCTGGCCTCTGAAGCTCAGTGTGTAGCTGTTCCAGACTTTCCTTGGCCATTTGCTCCCTCACTTAAACTGATTTTAGTTCTACATCAGATGTCCCCTCATGTAGATTAAGTTAATAAGTTTTTGCTTTTGCCTGGAGGACCCGACCAATAGATCCCTGGTCTCTTGCATGGCCCCTGCTCTCCATCTCGGAGAAGTGTGTCTCTCCTCAGCCATTTTCCACCAGCTCAGCTGTTCCCACTCTGCCCTCAGCCCTACCCCTAGGCAATATGACTGGAGCGCCAAACTTTTTACATTTTGTTGTTCTTTGGTATGAGCCTGAGGTGGTTTATTGGAGTGATGCCCAGAATGTCATCTGTCTGTGTTGAACGCACATAGGTACCGTGAAGGAGAGAAGGACATGACCAAGAAAACATGGGATCTCTTCCTCGCCTTGCCGTTCAAGGCAAGATGCTTCTCTCCTCTCCTTTAGTTTAAAGTTGTGCCAAGGTTTTGACTTGCCTCTCTTTTTTCTATCTACAGGTTCAGTTAGAAGAGAGGATGTTATCTAGCATGCCAACCATCTACCTGTTAGGGGAAGTCATAAATTATTTTCCTCTCCTTGTCCCCAGCCAGAGCTAGAACAGCAAAACTGGGTATAAGAAGGATGTATTCACCCCATAATGCCAATCAGAAGGGCATTAAATGGGAGGAAGACTTAAAAATCAGCACCGAGTAGCTGGTATGAACACCTGGTACTTCACAAAGTGAAGCCCATCTCCAATGTGCAGAAGAGCCCCAAAGACCAGTCTCCAGAGCCAGGGCAGTTCCAGGATACACCATGCACAAAGGCAAAAGCACCTTTAGTTCCCTGGGCTCCTGTCCCCTCACTCATTTCACCGTCAGCGGAGGACATGTTAACTTACAACGACAGCTCATGGCTTAAGTCCATCTCTCCTGTATCATTCACCTCCCTTAGCTGCCATGCTGGGCCCTAACTGGTGTTGAGCTGTAGAGCAGAGCGGGACTTTTCTTCCCCAGATTATGAAGGAGACCCCTGCCCCTTTCTCTGACAAAAGGTATTTTGCCATTTTCCCTTCTATGTTAGCATTCATTGTGAATCCACAGGCAACTCTATTTCCAGCCTCAGATCCTTTTCTGAGGTTCTGCTTCTCAACCAGCATTTCCCTGCTCCTTTCATGTCTGTAAAGCTTAGTCCTTCCCTTCAAAATCGATACAGCTGTATTTAGGACGGCATCTTTCATAGAAACCACATCCTCAAATGCCTGTGAATAACCCCAGATCATGGCCTGTATCTGGGACAAATTACTGCAAGCAGTAAATATTGTATGGAGTGAAAACACTCAATCACGCTATATTTGTTTTGCTAAACTTCGCGCTATCAATTCCTTACCTTTTCTGCAGCTCATAGATTTCGTATCTGCATACTCTTCCTCTCCCCTCAAATACTGATATTATCCAGCTTTGTTCCTTTATACCAGTCTGATTATAGCCATGTGAAATCCTGAGGAAGGAAGATGCTCTCAATTAAAATATGTGCCCAGCCTATATTCACAACCGGAATTTGAGATGCCCAGCTAGGTAGTTCTCACCCTCCCAGCATATCCAATCTCATTAGTTCCACCTAATTTACCTAAAGTATTGCTTATTCAGAAGAGGTTCTGAGCATTGACCCCAGGATATCAGCACCAGTGTGTAACATGTTACTGTAAGAACTACCAGTATCATACACTGAAGGACTGGTACCTGCCCCGAGACGGACACTTTAAGCCCAGACTTGTCCAGTCTTCCCAGGTCAGTAACATCAAGCATAAGGGCCAAACTGTAGGAGGAAGAGGATGAAAGGCATATAGGTTGCCTCCTGGAGGGCACCAAAAGGAAATATGATGGTTCTTCCCCAGCAAAGCTTCAGACCCATCTGTATCCTCTCCCTATACACCCTATGGCAACCTCCCGGCCACCGCCTCCCTGTCCCCACACACGCTGATGCACTCAGTACCGATACTGCCTTGCCCAGAGGCATCTCCTGTGTGCTGAGGATTGTCCCCCAGAAATGTGAGCAAAACAGAGGGCAAAATGGGATGAAGAGTCTCCAGCATTAAGGTCTGGTTGGTTTTATATGACCAGAGTGAGAACTGCACACCCAGTGAAAACTGGAAGAAGCAAAGTCCCCGTAATAATTTGGGTCCCCTCGGGACTCCCTGATGTTAAGGACAGGTTGCTTGCCCTGCCCACCAGATTGTGTGGCAGATAACCACCATCCGCCACAGATTACCAGCAGCTGGCTGAATCCCCGGGTCTGGTGGGCTCAGGAGGCCCAATGCACTTCTCCGAAGGGCCAGGAGACCCTGCCACCCCCCCTGCACACCGGGGCGAGGGACAGTAAACACTGCACAGAGATTACCTCCAGTGGTGTGCATAAGGGAACCCACAGCCTGGATTACGTGGGCTCAGCACTGTGGTTCAGAGGTACTACATGTAACGGACAGCACTGCTGAGTGATGCTGATGACACCCATGGAATCATAGAATTGTTTAGGTTGGAAAAGACCTTTAAGATCATCAAGTCCAACCGTTAACCTAACCCTGCCATCCCACCACTAAGCCATGCCCCTAAGCACCTCATCTACCCATCTTTTAAATACCTCCAGGGATGGAGACTCGACCACTTCCCTGGGCAGCTCGTTCCAATGCTTACATAGAATCATAGAATCAATCACTCGCTGGATATTTTAAGCACGGACCAAGAGAAATGCTTCATCATTCTGTACTCACACACCTGTCAGTAATTTCCCTTTTATTAGCTAAAGCCCACAAAATTCACAACAAAACGTTTGACTGATCCTCTGGGTAGGATGCAACATGTTCTCAGGAAACAATTATTGAAACCCAAAAATAGCCTCAACTTCTGTATGTCATTTTTCTTCTTAATGGGCCATTAAAAGGCTGGTTCTTGTGCTACATTACTCAGTACCTAGCTATAGCATTCATCACTTGCCTGGTAGTGCCGCTCTTACTGGAGCATCCTCTGCTTCCCTGCAGACCTCTAGAAATATCCAGCCATTTTGTTTTAATATCATTACCCTTGCTAACAACTGAATGTAAGTGTCCAAGAAAGCAAGCTAATGTATACCTCAAGCAAAAAACACTTGTAGAAAATTGAAGAAGAGAGCTGTGGTCAGGAAACTGAATTAAGAGGCAGGACTCCCAGGCTCTACTTTCAGTCCTGCTTAGAGCTCACACCTTGGGAAAGATTTTTTAACCTCCTTTTGCCTCAGTTACTGAACTTTAAAATGACCTGCAGAAGAGGCTTCTTTGGATTATTAAAGTGTTTGCAAAGATCCTGGCTTTAAGGTGCTAAGTGCAGACACAAAAGTTGGTCTGTGCTTCCTATGCCCCTTAATCACAACGATTTCATCCCAAAATGATGATTCTACCCATTTCCTTCTCCCACCCCCCGTCCTCAATTTTTTTCTTCTTCTGAGTTTTTCCTCCTTTTTGGTTATTATGTGCACTCATTTAATTGCAGCCAGACACATCTGTAGGGGATGTTAGGAAAGCAATTCTAACAGGAAAGCTAGCAAGGTGATGATCATTTTCCTGGGGAAATAAGCATGTAGAAATGCCTGCCCCCCAATTACTCTGTGTAGTTGCCAAGTGCTCCTGATCCTCGGGCCACACGGCTGGAAAGGAGGCCACGGCAGTGCATGGCCATGGTTTCACATCCTTACTGTCAGAGTCGCTTGGCTCCCACCTCTCAGCCTTCCTGTGCGCAGCTTATGCCGGTTATCTCTTGTCCTTCAGCATGCGGCTTTGCTTTGCCCCCACCAGCTCCTGCACCCGAGGCCAGGAATGACGACGTGCGGCACGGTCGGCCTTGCTGGGTCATATCTGCCACCCTCATACAGGTGTGAGCCTGCAGTTCCCTTCCTTGGAGGAACACAACTTGCCTCAGCCACCTGCGCTGAGCTGGCTCTCTCCTTGAACCCAAGAAAAGCAAACGATCTTAGTTTGGAGATGTGTTATGGCTTTAACCACCTCAGAGATGCATAAAGGGTAGCCAAAACACAATTCACAGCTCATCGAGGAAATTTAGCCAGTGAACAACTTACAGAAACCAGGAGGGCCAGGAAGACATTTTGAGGAGCTGGAAGCACATAATCTGCACAAAATTTTGCATTTGAGTCCTGATGCTTACTGCTAGAGGAGATCAGCACAAGCCTTAGCCTGTGCCTAGAACAAAACCGACAAAAAGCTGAGCCTTGATAGAGAGAAACAGCAGAAAAAAAAAATCAGAAAGCAAAAGCCATTACAGAATCAAATGTAAGCAGCTGCAAGAACAAAACCCAGTTCTGTGACGGTCATATGCTCACCTTGGTTATTATTTTGTACCTAGTTACCAGTCTGTGATTGGCGCCTATAAATACAGAAAGGCAGCTCAGCTGGAAATAGAAGTGATCTACACCAATTAGTGTCTCATCCGCTAGAAAATACAGAAAAAGGCACAGCCACACAAGCTGCAAAACTGAGTGCTAGCAGATGAGGCTCTGGAAACGCATACAAGAAGGTTGGATGGGAATCAGGAGAGGGTACACATGGAAGCAGGAGGAAGACAGGAAGGGTATACAGGGAGCACACGGGGAGCTCAGCACTCCCAGAGATAGCAACGGGACGTAGGGTTTCACAGTGCCCAGTCACCAGGCTGGGACGTGCAGGCATCGCTCCTGACCTATGCGTAAGGCTGCTTTGGGTGTGAGAACAGGGAACGCCAAGAGCCTGGTGGCACCTGAGAAAGCTGGTGTTTTGCAGCTTTGGAAGGCAGTAGGTGCATGCTGGCGAGTCGCCAAACGGCTACTGTAAAATTCAAGCCCTCGGTGAAATGCAATTTCCGCACAAGCTGCATGCTGGATGACGAGAGGGCAGAGGAGGTGCAGGGACTGAGAACACACGGGCTCCCCGCCGCCCTGCAGCTCCCCACCCTGCCTGGGTGACACAGGCCAGAGCCCGGTCGTTTCCCCCCCAGGATCCTTTACAGCATTGTCTCTTCTCTGTGGAGCCCTGCTCCAGCACGGTTCAGAGTGCAGAACCCACATGGGAGCTCTGGATGTTTTTCCTTTCTATCCATGGAAGCCCTTTTATCTTTCAGCTGCCAGAGAGGCATATGCATCCTGACAGGGAAATGATCAGCAAGTCTCTCTATCAGCCAGAGACACAGGCACGTTTAAGCCTTGCTCCTCTTCCCAGTCCTTATCTGCCCGTACGCAGGCATGTGACCCTTGGAAGAGCCCGAGCTTCTCCCTCACCCTGCTCCAGGGTTAGGATCGGCAAACTGCCCAGATCTGCCGTGGGACTGCTGTCTGGTGTAATACCCTGGGAGCAGCCCTGCCCTTTCGCCAACCATCTTGGACGAATGACAAGGGGTGTTGAACAGAAAGGGAGCTGTGACACCCGCGGGGCCCCTCGTAACTTGTCACCTGCTAACATGTTCTTCCCGCTTCCCCTTTACCTGCACTGAACTGGCACCAAGCGAGCCGCATCGGAGACTGCTTTTTGGCTAACGATCATGTAAGAAACCCTTCACCTATTTTTAAATAAAGGCTGAGTATTCTGAAAGATGAGGGACCAGGGCAAGGGATATAATTAAAAACATTAAATAATAACATAATTAAACAGGAAAGAAAATACACACATGTTCCTGGGGTCTTCCAACACAAGCTCCAGAAAGGTTCTGCAAGATGGGCACATCCACTTTCTGCTGATGTTCAGAGCTGCTGCACGGTCCTGAAGATAAGGAGCTCTCAGCCCTGGGATAGATGCATCAAAAGCAATGTGGTCAGCAGGTCAAGGGGGATGATTCTGCCCCTCTACTCCACTCTGGTGAGACCCCACCTGCATCTGTACTGTGTCCGGCTCTGGAGCCCTCGGCACAGGGAAGATGTGAACCTGTTGGAGCGGGTCCAGAGGAGGCCACAAAAGCAATCCGAGGGCTAGAGCACCTCTCCTATGAGGACAGGGTTGCTCAGCCTGGAGAAGAGAAGGCTGCAGGGAGACCTGATTGCAGCCTTTCAGTACTTAAAGGGGCTTATAAGAAAGATGGGGACAATCTTTTTAACAGGGCCTGTTGCAATAGGACAACAAGTAATGGTTTTAAACTAAAAGAGGGTAGATTTAGACTAGATAGAAGGAAGACATTTTTTACAATGAGCGTGGTGAAATGCTGGAATGGGTTGTCCAGAAAGGTGGCAGATGCCCAATCCCTGGGAACATTCAAGGTCAGGCTGGACTGAGCTCTGAGCAACCTGATCAAGTTGAAAATGTCCCTGCTCACTGCAGGGGGTTGAACTGGGTGACCTTTAAAGGTCGTTTCCCTCCCAAACCATTCTATGATTCTACAGATGCCTTCATCCTGTCTGGGCAGTGTCCTTCAGTTCTGCCTGGGAGCAAGGCAACTAGCAGTAAAAAACGCATGTAATCAGCTGTAATTGAAACCCACCACCACCCCTATCAGCAATGGGAAAGGCTTCGGAGAGAAGGTGTCCCCTGCTCCCACAGAGAAGTGTCTATCCTCATAAGCCTCCTGACAGGGGGCAGGAGCCCTTTGCTTGCAGGGAGGGAAACCGAGGGTCATGCGCTTCAACAAAGCGTTTCCGAGCATTTACCTGGCTGGTCTGGGAGCAGGTCTTCAGGTGTACAACAGGTCTTGAATGGGGTGGTGGCTTCTGCCTTGTGACTGACCAGGGGAACCAAAATCTAAATAGCACAGAGCCACCCAGTGCTTGGTGGCCAAGAGCAGCTGCTGGTTACCATGGGAGCCGAAGCAAATTAAACCCAATGGCCCATCTCAGCAAGGCTGCTTCTCCATGTTGCCTAATGCCTGGGCAGTAAAGGAAGAGTTTTATTTTTGTTCTGTTACTGACACAGCACAGCACTAAGACATAGACTTGGTAAATTTTCTCAGGCATTCAAGGGACAAAGTGAAACAGTCGTTGCAGCAAATTTTGTCCTTCAAGTTCTTAAGCAGGACACAGACCATCACAGCCTGAGTCATCCAGCCTCACAGCAGCACAAGCTTGCTGTCTATACCCTGTGTTGCCTTTTCATGGAAAATCCACCTCCTTACCGGCCTGTCATGGCACAAAGCGTTCCGCAATTAATAATATTTCTGCACCGGTAGGAACATCCCCTACAGTTTGAGGATGCAAACAGCTTCTCCCTGGCAAGCCACAGTGCAGCTGCCAGAGGCTACCAATCTGAGCCGGAGCCTTGGTGTTATTTTAAGCCCTGCTCGCAGCTGCAGCAGCACAGCATTTGCCAAAACCTCTTCTTCTAGAAAGGAAGAAAACTATCCTGGCAGTATGGTGACTTTCAGGGAGATTAAGCATCAACTCTTTCCCAGTGTGTTGTGAGGATAAAACTAATCCAAGCTTTAAGCACAGCTGGTGAAGAATCCTATATACCTTGCATGGTGAAATCCATGTATTTTGCCTGTCCCTTTAACTCTAAATTTAATACACATCCCTCAAACTCCAGCCTGATGCTAGGACCTTGTTTCTTCCTATCACAGAACAAATATGGGGAACAGTCTCTGAGCTGTATTAAAAGCCAAATGTAGGGACATACCTGTAAGCATGGATGAACGAGGTCTTTGAGGGGTAGGAGGTTGGTGTCAGACTGACACAGAGCAGACTGCCAAGAATAATTTGTGCATTTCTGATTCACCTGTGGCTGGGTAACCAGCTCCTCTGCACGCCTGCACAGACCCAGGTGTGGGCCATAGAGTGATTTCCCAGTTTATTGTTTGCCTGAGTAGGACCGAGGTCAGGGCAGAGAGCTCCAGACACACAGAGGGAGCATTGATGCTGTGGGGTCAAACTGTGCCCGACAGTGACACCCCGGGAGTACAACCCACACGGTAAAAGCACTCTGCGCACACGCGTGCTACCCCACACGTAGGCAAGAGCAAGCAAAGGAAACGCACAGCTTGTGCTGTGCTTGCCGAGGGCTCTGTGCTGCTTGCAAGCTTGGTGATGTGCACACTTACCCAAGAAGAGTGATTAAATCAAGGGCTCTGCTTCAGGGTCACCAGGTGCCTCTGGCCAAGTCCTGCTGCTTTTCTGCTCCCCTGCCTGTGTCGAAAACTTAGATGTGTCCACCAGGGACCTTGGTATAATTGTAGTGGGTGCCAGGCAAATGCCCTCAAATGACAAGAAAAGTGATGCCCTTCCAAAGGGATGGAGGGACAGAGGCTCAAGCGCGGCCCCCCCTCCCCACCACACCCCCATGCCTGCTGGCAAAGAAAATGGCTGTATGAGTTACAGACTAGGTGTTGGCATGCAAAGCAAGGGCTTGCACAGAGCTTCAGTCACAAAAGAGAGGCTGATGGAGACATTGCTGACCAGCGTGCCTTGCTCTCAGCTGGCTTTGTTTAGAATATATACAGGCAACATCCTGAAGCACACCAAAACTTTTGGAGAAGTAGCAGCTTACAAAGGGTCTGCCACAAGGGTAAGGCTGCTGGTGTGAGACAGAGCCTGAAGTGGTAGGAACTGCACCAAAAGGAGGCGGCTTGGACATGCCATACAGTCCTGAGGGGAATTTTCTATTGGATGAGAAAAACCAGGAGTTGCACAGAGTTGGTCAGGTGCTTGGATTTCCTTAGCCACGTGGCCCCAGAGCTCTGCTCTTATTCTAGAAAGCTTCTGCGCAAGCTCGCCAACTGTTACCCAACCACTGCACAGTGTAGATGAGGAAAGGAAAACCTTTTCCAATGCCCTTACCGGTTGCTCATGCAATATTTAACAACATTGATGCTCAAAGGCTCTGATGGCAGTTTCTGCCTTGGCCCTCCCTAGTCCTGAAAGCCCTGTTGTTCTGGAGAAATATTATATAGCATTTACAACCTGAAGACTGTGTAGATAGAAGTCCAGAAAGGACTTGCATAAGTAGAAGGTTATTACAGCAGAGTCCTAGGCTCTGCAGGCACTATCAGTTTTGCACCATCCAACAATATTTCTTTTTTAAATCTATTCCATGTTTAGTTGGATGGGAAAGAATTTGTGATCCAACAGGCAGGCAACAGTTTTTATAGCAGCTGTTTAAGTTGAGTGACCCTGAAGACTAAGTTGCTGTGATGCCATTTCAGAATTAAGAACAGATAATGTTGATTCCCCATCCATGTCTCTAGGCAGGAGGAGAATGATGGACATTGCTTGAAATAGCACTGCTTGAGGGTACCTGTATAATCAGGGAGAAAAAGAGTGCTGCCCTACCTTGCATGTAATTTGTGAAGGGAAAAATACTTCAGGCTAACCCAGAAGAGTTGACACACGGCTGTAAGAACAGCATGGTCCTAATGTCAGAATTGCATGCAGGCGAGAAATAGTTGGCAAACACCATTACGACAGACTGCTCTAGAGAAAGCTTACTGACTGCAGAGAGGGAGCTTGGATTATAAAGATGGAAAATTGCATGGAGGAGGAGAAAGCTGGCAGAGAATGGGTTTTAATCTCAGCTGTTTGTATTGGAGCCGCTATGCACTGAGAGTGCAGGAGTTGCTTCTTCCACCAGACTCGACAAAAGCTGAGGTTCTGAAATCCCCAGGGGTAGTGAAAGCTCCTGGGTCCTGGCCCTCCTCTCTTCCCTGAACTGCGCTCAATTACAGTGATGAGCTACAGAACTAGACAAACACAAACCAAGATAATTATGAACTGTAATGGATGTGTCATTGGACAGGTGCCTGCTCCCCTGAGTACCCAACAGCCTCTGTAACTTCTTTTCCCCTTCCTACAGGTTTGGCTGCTTGGGCTCAAGGACAGCTCGGAGAGATGCAACTTAATTAACGAAACCAATATGTTGACTTGATAATGAATAGTTTTACTAGGTGAGTAGAATAAAGTTTTTAAATTAATAAAGCTATGCATTTGTATATATATCTGGGAGTCTTGCTCATGAATTAGCAACGTTACTGGTACAATACCTCCTAAGGAGGGAATTTGTTTTTGCCTTGGGCAGGTCCGAATTTAAAAGTCCTTTCGGTGCTGACTTGAGATAGTCCTGAAACTGCCCCTGAAATAACAAATGCAAAAGTAGCAGAAGTTACAGCTGTGCTACAGAGCCCGCCTGAAAGACTCTTCCTGCCCAGAGACACCACTGACATTTGCTTGGTTGGAAGACGATGCAGTGAGATAATTGGGCCAACAGGGACAAGGTTCTCATTCAGTTTGGCAGGGGCTGAGGACTGAAGCTGCTGATGGGGCAGCTCTCTCTCTGCTGCCGTACCTGCTTCTTGTCACTCCAGTCATTTGCCCTCCTCTTTCTGCCCTCAAACACAGACAGATGCAAATACTACATCTCTTTCACACCAGATAAGGCATGGAAACCCTAGGTTTGGTCTTGCTTGGAAGCCTCCTTTCTCTGGCTTCAAAATCACCCTGAGCAGATCAGTATGTCAGGCTTGGCTTGCCTTTCTACTCCAGCAGAGCAGGACCTGGACTCTCCTCCGCTGATGCTGCACCACGTTAACATGGGAGCAATCACCAGTCACCCGTGCAGAGAGGATGGCACAGCAGCACAGGCAAGTACAGAGACTTTAAGGCAATGGACCTAGAAGGCTCATTTAAGAGGGATCTGGGAGCAGAAGCTTTGGACAGGGTAGAAGACAGGAAATTTGAATTGAGTGAGTAAGGGTAGTCCTGGAAAAAGAGAAGCAGCCCCTATGAAGAGTGAGGGTTGTCTGAGGACAAGGAACAAACTGAGACTGCACTGAATGCAGAGGTCTTTGGGACAAGAGTGAATGGAAGTTAAGACCCCAAGTTCTGTTTTTCTGGCAGAAACCAGCTGCATGATCAGATTATCAGCCAGGGTATTTCCTCTTCTGTACCAACTCTGCTGGTTTCTCCTTATTTCCTGTAGCATCCCAGCAAAGCTCTGACTCACGTTCTCCTGGGTGCTGGCTCCTGTTCCTCCCGTCCCTTCTCTTCTGTGGGTAGACAAACATAAACCAAACCATCTCCCCTTTCCCCTCCTCCACACCCTGCCTCCCCCATCTCAGAACTCTTCCTTTGCCCCAGTTTCTCCAGTCACAAGTCATCATCACAAGCCATATCACGAACAATTCTCCTTTAGAACGCACACCAGCTTAGAAGATCCTTCTACCTCTAACTGGGTCCTGCACGATCTGGTCATAGAGATGGGGGTATCTGTAGGAAAAAAAAATAAAGAGCCAGATACAACTGCAGGAAGATCACCAAAAATGCCAGACTACTGCAAAAAATAGTAAGTACAATGATCAATTCTCCAACTACTGACTCAGAGTCCCATTGGAGAACACGATGGCATAAGACATTCACATCCATCAGAGCTGGTACTTTTAATATTGTCTGCAAGTTGTGACAGGTTACCCCATTCATGCTTTTCTGAATATTCAAACCCGTGTTTTATCATTAAAGTTGAGATGCTAGAGCATGATTTTGGTAGAAAGGAATAAACTTCAGGGCAAATTTTACAGGCATGAAGTGTACAGGCTTTGGTTATATTTAGTAACGTGATTATGGTTTTGTTCTACTTTGTGTTGGAATGCTGAGTTGATCCTGCCTCTTTTCATTCCGCTTGAATTTGTTCTTTGTTAAAATTAATGAGGACTTAACAGAAAGCAAATCACATGCCATTTAATAAGGTTTCAGATTAAGTAGTAAAGAGCCACAAAGTGTGCTGAAGCCTACTTGAAAGCCCTACAGCTTTGCTCATCCTTAGTCACAATTGTTTCCCCAAGAAAACTGCAGTGTCAATTGTGTCCAGGCATGAAGATAAAGCTTCTTAACCCTGGTTAAGATGCCTGTGGTTGCCATGTTCACTCCAGCCCTTTTTCTAAAGCCTAGTCTCCTTGAGCCTGATACCAATTTGCCTGAAAACCTCTCATGTTACAATTAATTAGGTTCTTGCAAAGCCTAGCTTTAGTGGGACAGCCTCTCCCTTTTCTTCCACCTAAGAAGGGCCAAGCACGTAAAAATTTCACTAGAAACAACTGATCAATTTATCATGAGCTGCAACTACATCATATAGGAAATCCTGGGCACTTTTCCCTTACCCTGCTTAGCCTTGGAAGGCTATCAGAATTTTTATCAAACCTGAAGAAGAGAAGACGACTGAGAGGGGATCTTATCAACGTGTACAAATATCTCAAGGGTGGATGTCACGAGGACGGAGCCAGACTCTTCTCAGTGGGGCCTGGCGACAGGACAAGGGGCAATGGGCACAAACTGAAACATNNCAGAGCACTGGAACAGGCTGCCCAGGGGGGTGGTGGAGTCTCCTTCTCTGGAGATATTCAAAGCCCGCCTGGATGATGTCCTGTGCAACCTGCTCTAGGATGGGGGTTGGACTGGATATCTCACGAGGTCCCTTCCAATCCCTGCCATTCTGTGATTTGTGTGTATGTGGTGGGCTTTCAGAGCACCACTTACATGTACTATTCCAGCACATGCCACCTGAGGAACCCGATAATGTAACACATGATGATTTCCTCATTTGAGTGTATTTACAGCTGAAGGCCCATGTAAGATTTGTGCTGTAGAGTTTGTATACCCAACCCCTGCCTACACATCAACAACTTAAAAACTACTCAGCCTAAAACATCTGATGGTGATGGTGTGATTATTCTGTATCCATGCTGAGCCTGGCAGCTTTCATTTAGGATCTTCCCTCTCTGCTAGAAGCGGTTAAGATTCCCCTGCTTAGAAAACTTCGTTTTATTTTTACGTTCAGCCCCAGTGCCTTCTGTTCCTGCCATTTTCTACACAGACTGTGTTTGCCAGCAGAAATTTATCTGCCATCATGCATCTAGATTTTTGCTCCTGATGAGGCCAGCTTGAACCTTATGGTAACCTTGTGGTTGTGACAGGTGAGTAAACAGACCTAGAAAATCTGATTATTTTAGAACAGAATCCTACTCTGCAAAACATTATAGAAGGTAGAAATAAAACCCTTGTTTTAGTTTGAGGCATTCAGGATTTGGGGGGAGGGAGGGGCAAGAGTTTGAAAGATAATCCATTGCAAGACACCTTTCGTTAAAACAAGTGAAAAGGCGATTCATTTTGCATGCCATTATTTCTAACTAAACTTAATTGACTGCCTGTTCACTCTCCTCCCAGCCTATCACATAAAAAACCCCCATCACTACAGCAGTTTGAATGGAATATATCACTAATGATACGCTACCTATGCATCGTTCAGTCTCCTCATCTGCTGGAAAGGCGTACAGTTTCTTGCATGTAACCACATTAGAGAAAAATTTCTTTTCAGAGGAAATTATGAAACCTAAGTTCTTGTAGTGCACAGTCCTTCATCAGTGCTGCTGCGTTTCTTGAAGCAGAGAAACGTGAATGATGGCTTGGTGGCAGAGAAGAGCAAAGGCACAACCTAGGAATCAAACACACAACCTAGGAATCAAAACCACGTTGCTCTAGCTTTCACACTGACAGGAGATGAAAGACAGCTTACAAATATCCTTGTTCAAGCAACTATGTCTCACTGAATGATGTGGCAGGGACAAAGGCAGAGCATCAGAAGTGAATCTAAACCATCTGTTAAATGTCATCATGCACAAAACGTCTTACTGCGTTAGCTCCAGATCCAGGCATTCAGATTCACATTCTGGCTGGGATACTAAATAAAGAGTAGAAAAATTTTAAGCTAACAGAACAGAAATATTAACCTTAATAAAAATTGTATGCAATTAATTAACCTGCTCAGAGAAAAGCCAGATGGGAGTTAGCAACCAGGTACTGTGTGCCAAGACTGATACTAAGCTGTCTGGGGTTTTGCAAAAACAGACTTCAAAAACCCTATGGAGGACCCAGAGCTGGAATAGCTGATCAGGACCGAGATGCCTAGCAATGAAAAATAAACTTCTTCTGGCACTGGGAAAAATTCTGAATTCCTCAGAGCAAAGTAATGCCACTGCTATTCTAAATACCTGCTCAAAATTATTTGAAGCACGAAACCAAGAACTCAAGGCCTAAAGACAATCACTTTTATAACAGTTTTATTCAAGTCTGTGTGCTCTAGTGTTGAGACAAGGCCTAGATCAGCATTACACTGTAATACAATAATTTTAGCCATTGAACCAAGCCTGCTTGGCATCCTTGGTTTACAATTTACAGTACATCCAAAAAAAAAAGCAAAGAGAAAAGAAATCCCAAAACGCCAACAACTTTCATTAGCTCTTTGCTTTGCTTAAATATTGTTCTATAACAAAATAACTTAATACAAAAAAGAACTGTAATCCAAATACACATAATACATTGACACATAACAGAGGAAAGATACAGTAGATTATGCACAAGAGTATTCAGTTGATGTGTTACCTACAGTGAAACAAACTGGACATTAATATAATTTAACTATTTAAGCCCAAGAGGGTCAGAGGCAACAAGTCCAGGTCACAAATAAAGCTTTTTAAAAAATAATGCAATCTTCTTTTCCTCTAAACTTACTGCTGTACAGAAGTTAAAGGAAAGCTCCAACAAATCACTTAATTTGACAACATTTCATCACACAAACAAGAAAAACTTGGTGGCCTCCGTTATTTTACTCAACTCTGGGGTACGTTACCGTTTGCTAATGTAACTGCTTCATTGCAGGTTCTTCAGGCAAAACATACCTTCGGGTGCTACTTCCATAGCAGCAGACTTTTGAACACCGTGAACAGAAGAGAAGACATACAGAGGTCTCCAAAACCAGACTGAAATACTTAAGCTGTAAGATGAATCCCAGTCCTGCAGAGTTTGGAGCTCCTTGTGAAGTACCCAACGCCCTCCACACAGTGATTTCAATGCAAGCAGGAACTATCCCATATCTCAAAAGAACAGACATGGGGGCATGATCTTACACTAGAGTAATCTACTCACCTGGTTCTTCAGATTTACAACATTGTACCTAGGAAGGTCAGATCACTGATTTTTGCATCTGGCTTTAAATAGAAGCAGGAGCAGATCCACAATTAATAAGGCAAAAGAAAGAAGTAGCTTATAAAAGAGGGAGGAAATACATTCTCTGGCTGAGAAATTCTTGGACTTTCAAAGCCACAGAAGAGACATTGTTAAAAGCACAGGTATTTTCCCTGATTTCTCCACTGCTGTTGCCCTGCCCACTCCATATAAGCCTCTCAACTTAAGTCAGGCAAAATATCTCATATATTTCCAGCTTGTCCTGAATTTATGACAAAGAAATCTTATATACCAGCACTAAGTGCTGTGCCAACAGCTGACAAACAAGAACCCAAGAACTCTAGTAACAGCAGTGGATGTTGATCACTGCTGAACTTGTCCGGTCTGTCCACCAGCCTGGAGGGATGCATTTTTGAAATGAGAAAAAACACCTGAGAAAAGGCCTCAGGTTAAACTGACATCTGCACATACAACCTCCACGCACCACTTACTGCTCCTTTACACCCAGCAACCTGCTAATGCAGAAGTCGTTGCTCTTTCCTCCTATGTCAGAAAACATTCTCATAGCTTACCCTGTTTATGGTAAGAATTAGCAGTCAAATAGGCATGGCATTTGCAGTCATGGAAAGGCCACAAGAGTCAGCAATCAAACCAGCATTTACCCAGAGGCTTGTGAAGGAACTCTTTCCTCAGGTAAACTGACTCTTTCCTCTGACAATCAAAGTACGGAGCCTGGTCCTTCATCATTAATTTCTACAGGATAATCCCCCAATTTAGATTAAAAGAGCTCTGCTGAACTGGGGTCTTGTGCATTTTGGCCCACAGATACATCCCACTGACTTCAGTGATGTTTAAGTATGCAATGAAGAGCTTTCTTGAATTGAGGCCTCTTCCCTTTCAAGCTAAAAGTTAATTACCCTAAATATGAACTTTTACTACTAGATGTTCTTGACTTTACAGGGTTTCTTATTATAACTGCCAAATACGAGGGGCACTGGTGCCTACTGACTTTAAGTGGATCTAGGGATATTGTCCACTTCGAATTTAGTCATCCCCCAAAGAGATCGATGTTGCACAAGAATGGATTTTACTCTCTGCGAAGAGCACTGGCCAAACTCAACCGTTCAACTGGCAAACACTTATACGCTTTCTTTTCTTCTTCCTTTTTTTTTTTTTTTGCTGTGGCCTTATTCTTTACAGTCTAGGACTTCTGGATGTTACGGTTGTCAGGATAACCTTGAAAACAGAGCAGTGGCAGAACTGATGCAGTTACATGTGCTTGAAATGCAGTGTGAAAAGTCAGCTCAGAGGTATTAGCTGCCCTATTCAGATACAAATGCTAACCCTGTTGACATTGTAAGAGCTGCTCACTAAAGCAAGACAGAAGAACAAGCCTACTGTGAATACCTGGGCAATCAGTCAAGGGTGACAACTCATTTTGTGACAGAGGCTGGGCCTGGGAGAAAACATATTACCCAAGTTGAGAAGTGGCCACATCCACAGATTTCAGAAGAACCCAAGGAGGAAGCTCAGTTCTCCTTCAACTGTACTTAAGCTCAAGGTGCAACTGAGCTATGCCAAACAATCATCAGAGGCCAGGTTTGTTCTGAAACTCAACAAGGAGAAATCAAGTACAAGGGTTCCCAAATAACTTGTTCATTTATATACTGAAATCTGCTGCTAGCAGCATTCTTATCAATGAAGCCTGGAAAAACACCATCATGTCTTCCTGCTCCAATATAACCTCTACTGCTAAAATAGCAAGAGACAAAAGCATCAGGCAGGACATGGCTAGAACAATGTTTCCTCTTTCTCAGACCCATATGCCTCTCTTCAAGACAAGGAGGTTAGCTTTACCCAACCTCAACAACTGTTCTTCAGAAAATGCTGAATTGGAACAACCAAGGTAGAACAAGTGTCAATCGCTCTGAAATAGCATATATAAAATGTAATATTCTGGTCTTATGTTGGGGTTCCAGCCAATAACCTTTGAACACAATGTAGGTTCTCACTACCTATCCTGGAAGCTAAAATTTGAGCACAGACAACAGCCTCCCTCCCAGGCGTAATTATTTTTCAAATAATTTAAATTAAGCAAATAAAACTTTGGCATTCCTCCTGCAGATTTGTTCTAAGCCCCCTTTTGCTAGCTGTGCATCCCCCTGACCCATCAGCTACAGGCCTAACAGTAGCCCACTTCAAGCTGAGCTTATAAATCCACTACACTACACACTAAAAATGTGTCATGGTTTCTTAACATTAGCTATATTGGGCTGTCTGCACATTATTAGCATTCAGATATAATAAGGCCTGTATTAGTATCTGATACATTAGGAAAACAATACTGCAAATACATGGAAACACTCAGGATTGTGTCTAGGTCCACTTCAAGAGCACACAAGATTATTAAAAACCTTCACTTTTAAAAGCAGTAGTGACCAATACAAAATCATCACCTTTTGGTCTGTGGACAATCAGCTCTTCCACAGGTTGGAAACTGTCAAGAAAAAATGCCCTGCCTTGTCATTTATTGTTTATTTTGGAGACATACATAGTAAAAGCAAGTATAATCTTAACTTATAAAACTGAATTGCTGGTTTTATTTTTCCATCAGGAATTTGCATGTCAGAGTGGAATACGAGTACTTGCCTCTGCCCTCCCATCATTCCAGCCTGAACTGTCTACCTAGAGCAATTCTTACCAAAACTTAGGCTTTCTTCCCACTCCATCTCTACAAATGAGGTAGCTCAGGGTAAAATAAAACAAACCAACCAGAAATTAAGTAACTACACATTCCTCAAATTCTTACAATTTACCTATGATGCCAAGAGGTTATGAAGCAGCTAGTATCCCTCTATTGTCTGACTGCTTATCACATTAAGAAGGATAATTTCACTCTTTTATTTCTATTTCCTGCCAACCTCTGCTTTCACTCCTCCCAGTTGTGTCTTATGCTTCTAGCTTGGAAACATTTTAGGTCAGAGCACACCTAAAACGTGTACTGGCTTCTGTCTTAGGTCCCCAAGTACTATGGTAACAAGAACTAATAACCGATAAAGATGTGATGGGGCAAAATTATAATCAAGAGATAAGGAGAGCCAGCAACAGCACACTTCCTTCCCCAGGGGTGTACACACATCAGTAAATGGGAGGACATGAAATGTCTACTGTGCTGGTATTTGGCTTGATGTGTGATGAAGAACACTACAGTACTGAAAGCTACAACCAAGA
Source organism: Gorsachius goisagi (assembly GCA_018403395.1). Classification (NCBI taxonomy): domain Eukaryota; kingdom Metazoa; phylum Chordata; class Aves; order Pelecaniformes; family Ardeidae; genus Gorsachius; species Gorsachius goisagi. The sequence goes on from BOSO01005818.1 coordinate 30,225, forward strand.
GTTCCCCCCAAAACCACCTCAGGCCCTAGCAAGGAGGCATGTGAGACAGAAGGCACCTAGGGATACAGGATGCACCTAACACATACATATGTATTTCACAAGCTTAAAAAAAACCAAAAAAACCCCCAAACCCTCAAAACCACCAAGTGGTCCAATAAGCCATTCTCAGTAGGAAAATTATGTTCCTGGTCCTTTAAAACCAAAGAAAAAAAAAAAAAAGATTTTTCACTCATGTAACTCATGTACAGGAGATGAAATGCGTTCCTTGTATACAAACATTGATGAAATGCTGAAGACTTTCCAGTTGAAAAAAAAAAAAAAAAAGGGAGATCCTTGTCAAAGAGGAACAATAATAATTCTGGTAGCTACAACAGACCCACCATCTAGTCACCAGTGGGAAATTACCTTTTAATCAAGCACACACACCTCTTAGCCTGGGAATGACTATTTTTAACACACAAAAATTAAGCTGATGTTGGTCATTTCAGAAGCTGTATTCATCTCTGACCAATGGCAAAGCTGCTTAAAAAAGCTGAGCATGAGAAAAAACAAAAGCAAATGCACGTTACTGCAGCATGTGACTTTCTACTAGTGCATGCACTAAAGGGAGCAACAGAATAAGCCAAAAATGCATTTCTACACTGCCTTGCAAAACTGTGGAAGTAGGGCTGAGGAAACAATAAACTTAAGTTCTTCTTAAGACTCTCTTGTTCGTTAACCACAAAAAAAAGTGAAAATCTAAACCACAAACTGGATTGGAAGTAGAAAAAAAAAAGATAAAAATGTGGTTAAAGATCCTTTCTGTCGAGCTAGATAAAACATAACTGGTTGTGCAAACCACCATATTCTAACCTTACAATAGGAAACTTAACAGAAAAACATAGGAAGGCATTCTTTCCTACAGATATCTTAAATATATGGTTGACCAAAGGTTTATAAAGTCTGAAAGTTATCCTCTGTAACAGCATGAGTATGTTCTGGTTCTCTTTGCACAGACATGCTGTATTTATTGCTTGTTTGCAAATATGTTTTAACACATGCCTATCCCCTCACTCTTAATGTCCACTTTTACCCAAATTATAGCCTTAAGTGAATTATAAATATGGAAGCTAAGAAATTGTTCTGCAGTGACAGGATAAGGATCAGAAATCTTCATCTCCAAATATAAATGTCCTTGTTTCATACTGAAAAAGGGAAGCCAAAAGGAGGACCTGTATCACTATGCAAGATATAAGCCTCCTTATTTGCCGGAGTTGGTAAGAGTTCTTGATTATATTTCCAAAACATATGGAAAAGATTAGAAAGCAATAAGCACTTTTTCCAAGGAGAAAGTTTTCAAAAAACATGAAGAAACAAACCCATTAATATTAGCTTAAAATTACTTACAGAAGTAACAGGCTATCATTGAATTTTGGGATAAGGTATTAGGTTTGGTTCCATACTTCTAATGGGACTCCAGCTCCCATATACACCCCACAGAGACAAATTAAGTTTCAAATAAAAGTTAAGGTCAAGATAGAAAGGTGACTCGAGAGGTTTCCTGTCACTTCCTATTTAACAGAACACTCCAGATGGCAAAGACCTTTCTTTACTTGGCCATTACTACCTCACCTTCAACAGAATGAGAGGTATCCGGTTTCATGACAAATCGAAGTAACATCTCTATGCGGTATTGACCATAAAGACTTAAGATCACAGCATGCTGTGAAGAGGAAGGCAGCTACTCCCATTCCTAGAGGTACAGAAAAATACTTCATCATAAAAGCATGCTGAACCAGAACAGGTCTTTCCACATGAATGATGAAAAACTCACTTGGAAAATACTCATTTTGTTAGAAAACCATAACAAAAAGGATATTTTCACTGAGGTTCCCTGCCCCATACTGAGTAACAACCCATTGCAATAATAACCAGAAGGGAAAAAATACCTATAAAAAGTTACGTTTGCACCTCTGAAAAGGACTGAAAGGAGGTAAGACCTACTTTGCTGGCAAAACAGAGCATTGTGCAGTCCATAGGAAGCAACAGTATTAGAAAAAAGTCCACAACTATTATCACTTTAGTTTTGACACAAAAACTTTCTTTTCTCTACCTGTCCCACACTCAATTTCTGTGAAACCAGTAGAAATTTATCCAAAAAATTGTAATTTTTTGCACTGGTTGCTACGCCTGTGCTTTCCCCCCAATTTTACAGGAAAAAAAATAGGCTACAAGGAATTTGAAGGGCTGGCAAACTTTTTCCTATTTCCTAAATCAGCACATCAGTTACATTAATTAGTGATACATACTGCCAGCTGACTATTTAAAAGAAAAAATATATTTCCAGACCAGAGAAATTTCTCTCAGCAACAGTCTTACTACTATTACTATCAGTTAACAATTTGTCACTACCTCTTTGTGAGCCCTGTAATTGCTTTAGCACATTTTACCCCATTCTTTTGTCATTATGTTTTAGACTGCTCAGTGATCTTGTGCTCTCATGTTATCTTCTTCTCATTTTCTCAGAGAAAAAAAAAAGTGCAACTTATTCAGATATTTAGGAAACAATACATTTATTAATTTTTTTATAGCAGGATTTTCACTATCCTCCTCAAGAACACTCCTAGAAAGCTATGTCAATCAACAGTATTCTGAAATTTTTGTCTCCCTGACAAATGGGAATACTAATAAACAGTAGAAAAAAAGATTTGTGAGCTAAGGGCTCATACCTTCTCAGTATCTAGTGGACTACAGTGAAGTACTCCTTTGGAGATTTGGAGCACCACAGCTCCCACAACTGTGAAGGAAAATACTCAACAGATTAAGAAAGGAAAGAAATCAAGCCAGGATGGGATAGATGGGTATAGGGGAGAGGTTATGAGCTAGCTTAAACAGGTCCCATGACACCAGTTGCAACAGCTTTGTCAGATGTTTTACCTTACACATCCCAAACTTTTTGCCTTGAGAGCCTCCTCTGGCTGTCAGAGAATACTCCACCACCTGCTAAAGCAAATAGCTTTGTGTCTACAGCAGACTCCTCTTGCCTGGTACCTCAGGATAGCCACAGGGCTCCAACTGGGAGACAGTTATGGGTTGATGCTCAAAGACTGCCCCATTTTATTTCGCAGGCTAGATTCAGTGAAGATAATTGCATCCAATGAGCATTTCAAAAAAAACCAAACCAAACACCAAACATTATGCTTCTACCTAGTCTTTCTGGCAGCTTTCTAATAGAGAATATCCAGTTTGGAAACCATGATCTGGATCCTTGATTCTGCCATCTGTCCTACCCAGTTCCTTTAATGCAGCAAAGTCCACCTGATGCTCTTCGGAGCAAAATACTTCTAATAGGTCAGCTATACGCCACTTTCACCAATTATCTGAAATGGAGAGAGGGGGAAGGGTTTTTGATACTTCATCCTCAACTTTCCTAAGCAAGAGTTGACAGAACAAGTTGGCTTTACAGCTGTCTTGCCTGCTGGGAACTTGACAGAAACCTTATGGTTCACTTGGTGAAAGCAACTGGACAACTACCAGGAAGTTCAGTGGGCAGAGTTAAAACAGTATGCCCTAGAAAGGTGACCTCCCATTCCATGCAAGGAAATGGATTTTAAAGATTTCTGTTCAAATGGAACTATTCCAGGTGATGTCTTTACAGAGCAGATGATGCTTCCTAGGACATCTGTAATGATACTTTTTGGATAGAAAACATTACATTTCAGAATAGCTGATCCAGTTTTGTTTCAGACTTTTTAAAATGGTAAGGGAGACTATGAAAAATAGATACTTCTAATTTCCTGCTTTGAAGTCCCTCTGACAGCCTCTGACTGGGCTTTCCTTGAGTTTGTTTCTATAGCACAATAGAAATTAACCATCTGTTTGGGTGGGTTTTGCCTTTTTGTTAGTCTCTGGATCACAAACTGACTTTTCTGAAATGGAAAGCAAAAGGATGAATGCTTAAGAAATCAATAATGTTAAAGACCTACATTTAGCAGAAGTGTCAGAAATGTAAGTTTTCTTTTTCAAGTATCTTAGCCCCACATCAGAATACCTTGCCTACACAGTCAACAGTCAATCCAGCTTCAGCAACTAGTGTAGCATCATTAAGGCTAGCTCTGGAGTACTCAATGGGGGAGGCAGCAAAAAGTAATTCTGCCATTAAACACACTTCATGGAATGTGATAAACAAGAAATGTGTGACCTTTCTACACGAAAACATACTATAATTGCTTGAAAAAAAGGGGTGCGCTTGACTAATGGTAACATGCTGGTTTTAGCCCTCAAACAGAATTAAAAAACCTTAAGTGCAGTACTTCCCCACACATGCTGGTTTTTAACATCAGGTTACAAACATCTAAACACACGGCTTCTCTGTGCTGACAGCTGCGAGAAAGTATTCAGCTACACTGTCTTCACAACAGGACTGGACTGCCCTAACAGGTTGAACACTGTCAAATCAGTTATTTGAACCCAAATGGTCAGCAGATTAGCAAAACGAGCACAGATCTGTACAAAAAGAGTGAACAGATATGCTGTACCCTGCAATAAAGCAGACTACCTATTACACTCATAAAGGCCACATCCCATATTTATAATGCCGAAACTGGGGAAGAATGAAGCTCTCATTAAAGCCAGTAAGATATACCTGGAGGGGCACAGACACGCTTGCGGTCTCTGTACAGAAAACTGTGAGCATAGGCATACCCTATTTGTGTGACTTCCTCCTCCAAGACAGGGGTCTGTTCTTGCTCGAGTTAGTATTTTTTACATACTTGAGCAAGAATAAAGTTTTACATGTCTATAGTGCCTTTCACTCAAAGATCTCAAAGGACTTTATACCTATTACAAATGTCCCAACCCCTCCCCCTGTGAGGTAGGTATTATTCCTATTATTTACAGATGGGGAAATTCAGGCACAGAGGTTACATTATTTGCCCAAGGTCACACAGTGAGTCAGTGACAAAACAAAACAGAATCCAGATGCTCTGATTCCTGTTTGCATACTCCAACTACTAACAAGCCTCAATTTCAAAAGAGCCTTAAACAAGTATCAGTGTGCATAAGAACAGTCTTGGGTTTCAAGGGCCACTCCTAAAAAGCATAAGAAAGGAGGAAAAACAGGAAGGAAAAAAAAAAAAAAAAGAGTGAGGGGACACATAACTTACTTCTGCAAGCCAACACAGCTTTAAAGAACAAGTTCCTCCTAATTCCCTTCCCAAAGCTGAGGCAGCTTGACTATGAGCCTGGTATACAGGGGGTGGGAAAAGGAGGCTGATGGAACCAAAGTTTGAAACAGAAAACCAAGCTAGAGTAAACAGCCATACCATAAGCCTTCGTCTTTTAGAAAGCACAGGGTCATAGAAAAATAGGGCTGAAAGGGACCTCAAGAGATCATTGAAGTCTATCCAACCTGCCTTGAAGCCAGGATCAACTACACCTACTCATTCCCAACAGTCTAGTTAGTCTGTTCTCAAAGACCTCCATCAATGGAGATGCCATGCCCTTCCCCTGCAATCTGTTCCACCTTGCACTATCACATGAGCAAAAGATGACAAGCGAGTCTAAGATAGCTACTTCTGCTCCTTCAGTGGGGGTACCATGATTCCCAGGCCTATCTAATGATCTGAATACATTTCAGAGAAGGTAGTCTCCAGATATTTACTTATTTCTGTTCTGGATTCCTTGGGAAAACATCAAACACTGGTGTCTGCTGTAGTGTAATATTTGAGTTTTGAAAATACTGATTAATACCAGGATAGATACCAATATACTTACTGCAAGTGCCAAATCCTACAAGGTCAGTAACAAAGACTTTGATATGATAATTTTAGCTCATTGCAGATTCAAACTGCAATAAGAGGGCAGGGAAGACTACAGAAAAACCCCACAGCAAAAGTCAGCAGCTCAGAGTTGCCACGTTTCATCCAACTGCAGACAAAAATCAGGCAGTTGAACAACACATCTTCAGCAGAGGCAGCACCATATGATCTCTGTAGCATCCCTCCATCTCATCTGTCTTCAAAGTGCATTCTCAGTGCAAAAAGTAGGATTGAATTTAGAGGGGCTCACTGTCCCCAGCAGATTTCATACTAAGACCAGAATTCTTGCTTGAGTTCATATGCTGCAGCTTTTTGTGTGTTAAGTTCACTTCTGCATAGCGGAATGGTGCTGTCCTGGCTCTGCCCCTCAGCATCTATGTCCAACAGAGTCCGCTCCTCTACAGGAAGACCCACCTGGAAAGGAAGCAGTGCAGGCAGTCCAGGTCTCTCTTCTACAGTGCTGCTGCTACTAGCAAAACAAGAGTCCAGATTGCTTGGAGTATCAGTACTCGAACTGTTGGCAGAAGATTCACCCTTGGCATTGCTGGGTGACACAAACCACCAGGGATCAAGCCGTTGCCGACTGGCTGCAGGACGTGGCCGGGGCAGGAACTCCAATGTCTTGGGTCTTTCCAGTGTGGGGTCCTGCTGCGCATTCCATCGTCTCGGGGTTGGAGGAAAAACAAGGTTGGGGTCTGGCAGGCGAGGGACCTCACTGGGATCTCTACTTGGACTAGGTGTTTTTAATACACCTATCCAAAACAGGGAATGTAAGAGAAGAGGGAAACATGTTAGATGTCACTCCTAAATGGTTCCAACAGATCTTAGTTCATTGTATGTACACTGTGAAAACATTTTCAAAGCAGAAAGCCTCCATTAAGAACCTACAAACTCCATATCTTCAAGATTACACCAATCTGAAGTGAACAGCTGGCTTCTTTATCCCCACACTGTTCTCAACACATTGCAAGATGCCTGTTTCACTGACCTAGCGCAAGCTGCAAGTTTTGTTCATTCCCTCATTTGCTTTCCTCGATTTTCAGACTGGAGAGCATGGATTTGACCTCCTACCAGAGGTGAGGACTCTCCAAATCCCTCGGAGGCACGTTACCCATTAACAGCTTGAATGGATCAGGGAGACACTTGCACAGCAGGATGTGTGACACTTGTTTGCAGTGAGCAGGACCAACTTCCTGGAAGAGCCATTTAACACCACCTACTCTGGATGCTTCTTGGTTTGTTTTCGCTTAGGGTGCGGGATGGTGTTTGGGGTTTTTGGGTTGTGTTTTTTTTAAATAAACACAACGTAACTTGTAAATTTTCATGCATACCATTTTAATGAGTATTCTCAGATGTATTAACCCACATTTTACTGCAGACTGCCATTCAACAGACAACCTCACATTTTGTTTTACCATTGGGAAAAGTCTAATTAAATCAGATTTTAGTTTATTATTCTAGACTTTTTTTTTCTCTGAATTACTAGGGCAAGAAAAAAGGAAAGTGTTTTTAAAGTTATCAAGTCACTGCTAAAGACTGCAATAATGAGAACATTACCTACCCAGGAAGATGCCTCTTGCTTGCAAAGGAATAAGAGCAACAGTGGCACAGCCCCAAAATGCTTTAGAGATCCAGTTTTCACTCCCTTAAAGATCAGAATTTACTTTGAAATTGTAACAGCAATATGAACAAGTATATAAAGGAAACGGAGATGGAATCCCGAGGAACTGCTAAAAATGCACAATATTTGTACTTTGGTACCATCTTTGTCTAAGAAACACAACTACACTCTGCCTCACAGCACAGGGGACCACAGAGAGTTCCTTAGTGCAGAGATGCTGGAACAGAGACCATTACTGCATTATTCTGTTCATTATTTGTGTAAAGATAGCATCTACAAGCTCTTCTTATGGGCTGGCCATCACAATGGATGCTGTATAAGCAACATGTTTACTTCCTAACAAGTAATTATACTGATTGGCTCTTTATTCTGAAGAGGAAAAGGAAGATGGCTGAAAACCTACCTGCTCCCAGTGCTCCAGTTAAACAGCTACTGGAAGGGCATCCACTGGTTGGGCACCCATTGACAACTAGTCCACTCCCTTTGATGGCCCCATCAGAAGGTGTGCGCCTGTGCCCGCTTTGATGGGTGTGGGAAGACACCGTCACGTGTGTGGGCGTCAGGGACTGGTTGGGATCTTGTTTGAACCTCTCAATCTGGACATTGACTAGTGGATTGGTAATGGCTGGCAAGGGAGCCTTGACTGTCACTGGGCTGACAGGCATTTCATACACCACAATCTCATCACTGTCTGAACGCAGCAGGGACCGGGTGGAATTACATTCGGAAATGGAAGACAGGGAAAGAAGGGTGAGGGATGTGGATGGCTCGCCTAGCAACAACATGGGATCCTCTTTCTTGAAGATCTTTCGGGAAGGCGGACTAGTGCTCCTGCGTGGACGTCCAGCTCGCTGGAAAATGCTGTCACGCTTCTTCTTCTCTTCCTTGGGTGCCTCTGGCTCCTCCTCAATCAGCAGCTGACACTTCCCTGCTTCTAACAGATCAAAACCCAGGCCTGCAGCAGCCAGCACTGCTCCACAGCCAAGCAATGCAATTTCACATCGTTTGTGTTGGGAACCACTACGTTTGAGGCTGTTGGTGGGTGTCAGCTGTGGGGTACTAGTAGCAGAGTTCACTGGCGTGGACTCCTCATTGGCATCACTAGAAGGGCCATCCCACTCTTCATTCTTCTGAAATGGGATGCAGAGGTATGACTGATTGTGCCCAGGTAAAGGGTGCACTTTGCCCTCCCCATTAAGACATTCGCTGTCTTCATCATCTGGAAAGCAAATGAAAACAGACTTTGCATGGATGTAACATTTTCACTAGCAAACTGCACTGTCTTACAAATATACGTGAAAATAAGCTTCTACTCAGAAGATGCAACTGTCCTCATTGCAAGCATCATTCACCAACTGCCAAATACTCACAGGCTATTGTCTGCAAAGCAGATAGGCTGAGACAAGTAACTTGAAACACTATCAAAGCGGAAGAAATTAGTGACACATTGATCTACTTGGGATCAATTGCAGAGCAGCATTTCAGAAGTAGTCTACACCTCAGTTACTTCTAGATTAAATGTATACGTTTGGCAGTGAGAAGCAAAAGGTAGGAAAATTATAGGGATCTCTCCTTGCAAGCAAAGGTGTAACCACGCTGCACATCTAAATATTTCCAGGAAAGCAGCTGAGAGGTAGCATGGATGGAGCTAGAGGGAGATTAAAAGAAGCTTGTTAGCTTGACAGGTAAGAAGCACAAGCAGAGAGATGAACAAAAAGAAAATCCAGAAGAAAAAAGAAGTTACTTCACCAAGAATAAAAGAAAAATGGATACCACCAAAATGAAAACATTGCTGTAAGGTACCAGGTGAAGGGCAGGAAAGGAGAGATTCATTCAAATGTGAATGGAAGTGGGGATGAGAATATAAAGTCCAGGGAATTCCTTTACCCATCTCTGCTAAGCTGGTGAATCCTGGAAAAGCAGGTGCGGTTCTCTGGATCTTTCCAAGGTTCGGTGCACTGGATGACCACTGTTTGTATCCTTCCACGAGAGCTTTCAGACTGAAATAGTGGAAAGATGGGAGAAAATGTACAATGCTCACAACCAATTTTCATTCCCCCTTCTATATTCTCTATTGTTCTACTTAGGGTATGCGTGTATCCACCTTAATTACACAGATCTGAAGTCCTCCAATAGCAAGACATTTTGCAACATCTTTACAGTACCTTAAAATACAAGAAAAGTCAAACAGCCCCTCCTGATAACCAACAGCTATGCATGCAGAATAACAGAAAGCACCACCGCAAAAATCAGATGAAACATTCTTTTTAAACCAAGGCAAACCTACCAGGGCAGGTAAAAAAATAAAGTGCTCAGCAGGAGGGATAAATATCTCCCAAAACATTTCCATGTGAAATACAAATGAATAATTAAAGTCAAAGATCGCTCACTAGGACAATAACATGCTGAAGTCATTGTAACAGCAAAATCATGCCTCTATATTATAAACCCCAATATTTCTCCTCTAAAGAAAAAACTGCATTGAAGTACAGACAGTTAAAAGCATAAGTTCTAGATTATGGAAAAACAGGTAACTAAAATCATAAGTCATGTCATTGTTTCTTTTACTTACAGACAAAAAAAAACCCTGAAACCCACAAAAACAAACAAGTGAAAAACTCAAAACCTAACCCCTACTTTGACGTCACCTGCATTTAAAGGTATGTCACCGAGCACCTGAGCTTATTAGTAGTCCCCATTCTACGTATTCATTACCATCATCCTATTTGTTCCCTGCAATTCTTTCATGACATCAGAAACAACTTTAGTAAGCAGCAGAACTTTCTGACATATCAACACACAGCAAAGTTTTATTGTTCAGTTATCGATATACTCTGAACTGGGAGATTTCTGGTGCCTTTCTCCAAACTTCAACATGAAACACATCATAGTTTTGGTGAAAAGGTAAACCTACACTTACAATAGACAGAAATTGAATGAAAGGAGTAAAAACATCTGTGGATAGTCTGAATGATCTCAACTGGACACACAAGAGCATCAACTTACTATTGAAAGGAGAGAAAACTTAGATGACACCTCATCCAGCTCCATTGCTAACTTGCATTGTTCTTTTTAAGACACATAATTCATTACAATCCTTCCCTTACAGAGAAAGAAAGATATGAGCATACAGATGTTCTTGCTCATGATTCTTATTTTCCATGAGAATCACTGCATTTCTAAGATGGCTTCCGTTACAGGATTTCAAAGTTTTACTGTATCAGGGGTTTTTTTGCCTCAGTATGTATTTTTCCTCTATTTTCTACCTAACCAGGATGCCCTACTTATCCCCAAACTATATTGTTATAGCGAAGTCACAAGGTCTAAACCTGATTCAGCACATGTTCAGTTGGTTGATGACTGTGCTGTAGGCATTACACTAGAAGTATCCTGTGCAGTTCTCAACTGTCTTGAAAGTCCATCATTTTCCCCCCATTAATCATTCTGGCACATGCAGTACCCTGCTATGAACTTTGATCCAGAGAGTACAGTGCTGAACACTACTTGTCAAGACAGACAACCACATGGTTATACCACAGAGATACAATTCAGTGTGGGGGTCTGTTCTGATTTACTCCCTCTATACTATACTCAGCTATGTAACACAACCCACTAAATAATGTATGTTGTATCTATATTAACCATGTGTATAGCGTGCATAGTTAGGACAAATACTATTAATAGGGCAGCTTATTAAGGGAAAGCTGGTGAGTGAAAATGAACCGTGTTAGCAGTGTGATCACCTCTAAAAGTCAATGTCAAAGCTCTTATAATATGGGTAGACAACTACTGAGGAAGTGAAGATTTCCATGGAGCTGGGAAAACACATACTCTGTTCTCTATATGCAGAGATAGCAAAGTTGTAAGTGATAAGCAGCAGTAATCTTCAGTTTAGCCTTCACTTTACAGTCATAGTTATCTAAAGGGTCTTGGGAATTGCCCTTCATTGCACAGCAGGACATAGCAATTTAGTTTGCTTCCTTATGACTTCTCAGAGCAATCTTCCCTTGCTAAAAACAGACTAAAGATTTGCTGTTACTGACAAAGCACAGCTCAATCTGAACAGAAAGATAAATAGCTACCAGAATAATTTCAAGGCCTGTTATGTTTGCCTCAAGGTTATAAAATCTTCATCCTTCCCTTTTATTTTTTGCTCCTTCTCTCTCTTTCTCCCTGTCCCCCCGCACCCCTTCCCCCCAATTACAAGCAGACCCTGAAGACCTGGGCAGAGGTTAGCTGCATATCCTCTTAATTAAGACAGCAGCATGCATTTGAAAACATGCTGACTTAAGAGTACATTCCTACTACAGCAGTATTATCTATTGCTGCTCCAAGAAAAGAGCAACTGGAATGATTTGAAAGCACTAGCAGAAAAACTGTCTGTCTATTTCAGTCACCAGCATGACAATTCAGGAACCTAAAGACTTCTTACCTGTAATCTATTTAGATTAATCAACAGGAAGGTTATTACTCTTTGTTGTATTATGGTTGTGTTACTTCTCTGTTGCCTTTTTCTGTAGGGAAGTCAAAAACACCTCTCTTTAGGAGTGGCAAGGTGACACCACTTACTTGCTCAGCAAACTTCAGAAAACTTCCTTACAACTGTGAGGTGGCATCTCCGGTGTCTTAATGCCATTCTGTAACACCATGTTGAGGCATTAAATACAATAGTGTCATGAATAAAAAGTGTCTGTTCCCAGGCTCACCCCTATTTAACTTACAAGGCTTTGAGAGATAACTGCTAAAGGACTATGACTATCCCACATCCAGTGTCACCTTCTGTAAAATCAGTAACACAACCAGCACGAAAACTTGAACAAGGTAAAAATCATCCATGCAATAGTTACAGTCTGAGACTAATCAGTGCCAAGTTTAAAGACAATTAAGGCTTCACCATGTATTCTTGAGAATACACCATAAGATCACAACTGAACTGTCAGAACACTAGTCCAAAGTTTCATCCAATCTCTGCAATTGAGCACCACAACCTTCTGCTGCTGTGCATATTCCTTATGCTCAAAGACAAATGCAGAAGGGTGAATAATCACTGTATAATCTTTTCATGACTGCCTTCACTTGATATTAATTATAGGTCAATTTACTCATGCTAGAGAATTTCACTGCAATTCCCACAACGTCATTCTTGCATAAATTTGGAATTACCTCCTGTGGAGAACACATGGAAGGTGATAAAGATGAAGATTCAAGGTCTCTTGATCACAGAGTCATGTAAGCAGCTAGAATAGCAGCACTGCTGCTACCAGAACAGTGTCATGGAGAAGACTTGAACGGGACTTTTCTATCCTAAGCTTAGCTCTTCACTTTAGCCTAATTTTTATCCCCCTACCCTCTAAAATTAGAATTAAAAAATACCAAAAATAGGAAGCACTATCTTTTGAGTTACTAACATTTTCTGCAACTCTGCTCCCCTTAAAATCTGCAGTCTGGCATGATCTTAGCAAGAAGCCTTAGCTCACTGCATGTTAACCACACTGCCCTCTCAGCAACACTATCATGTTTCAGATACTCTGCAAAATGTCATAGCTGTATTGAGTCTCCCTGAAAAAGGTAATGAATATTATAGAACACCTCAGTTGTAGAGAGAACAGGATAGTTTCAAGAGCAACCATGGTTAGCAAGCAACTCCTTTCCAGCTGTCTGTGCCTAAAAGCAATTCAATGCTTCAAACTGTACAGTAATGAACAGAAACTGAAGACCTTTATTTCCAGAATTCTAAGAACATTATTTCAAGGTAGAAAGTATTTTTCTACCAGCTTCAGTGATCTCCTGCCCTTTTATAAAATTAATGATTGTAAAGTGTGACATCTGTTTTAATTCTGTAGAATGCTATACTTTGCCTACAGAACAGGTAAAGCATAGGCAGCAGTCAAAGAAGCTTCCTCCACATTGCCCTGTTAACACGTCAAGAGTACCTCCGAGGGAGAACATATTTTAATGTCATTAGAACAATTAGATGCAAGCCCTCTTGCAGAGGACTGCAATAGTGATGCATTAAGTAAACATCTATTTTCCAGGAATTTCACACCTGAGCACGTAATTTTAAAGATAAATTATAACCAGTTATTTTATTTCCTCTGCTAAAAAAATATGGCAAGAGTCGAACTATAAGTTTAGTAGGGGAAAAAGCTTCAAACTCCACTAAAAATCACAAGGCATTCAAACCTCTTAGAAGATGAAAATACTCCTATGTTTAAAGCCGCATTTCAGCAATGATCCATTGGAGTCCTGGTATAAGTAATTCACACACACGCGCCACAAAACAAGAACCTATAGAAACAGAGGTACAACCTGTATCTCTGCAAAAATCACTTCCAGGATGTATTCACTCAAGGTATGTATCCTTTTCAAAAGCCTGAAGAGAAGATATTTACCTGGCTCTACCATATACTTTTTAAATAATAGCATTTAAGACAAGAAAAAGAATAGCTGAGAATTGTAAAAGAGAAGTAGTTTCAGAAATGATACGAAACTACAGAAAGTTGAGCCTGAAAATAAAGAAAAGCTACTAGAGAAACAGTTTTGCACAGCTAGGACGTTCTACTGCTTACAAATACACATAAAGTAATGGCAGATGTGAAAGCATCAGTCAGTGCTGGACCTCTAGCAAGGGACTGAATGCAATGCAGTTTTGTAATCTGTTCTGAATCTCTAACATCTCTGGTACAGCAAATAAGTTTGGAAGCAGAAAAGTGTTTGGAAAAGGATAGGCAAATCTCCTGTAAGCCAGCTCATAAACAGTTTTAGAACCTGGAAATCAGTCTGGTTCCAGGCCCTCTCTTACCCATCTTCTCCTGCACCTAGGTCCTTGTGACAAAGTGAGCTTGGTCCCCAAGTACGCCCCTTTTTCTTCTGGCCTCTCTTCTCCTCTTCCTCTCCTTCCTCCTTTGGAAGGACTGAGCTTCGTCCCCACGTTTTACTGCTTTCAGCAGGAGTCACTTCACAAGTGGGAAGAACAGTGGAAAATGGGAAAGAAAAACAGATACACAAATTAAAGATTTGGTTCCACAGCAACATAAAGAATAAAACACAGGCTGGAACAGGAATAGTAATGGAAACGTCCTTTCAGGCTTCTTTCCCATAATTCTGACCATTTATCACCGCAGATCTTAGAACTGGATCCCTTTAAAACTAGTATAAATAGGCTTTACAGCTTTACTCCATCACTGTTTTCTGTTTTAGAACCACCAGTTTGATACCAGACACACAAGTGTCACAGTATCCAATACAAATACTACACATTAACTAACATTCCTTTCATACTTCTAACACATGCTTGTCTGCCTAATTCTGTTTTATTATGGGAACACTATTTTCATGACCAGCACCCTTGGTTTTTTTTTTCCTTTCAACAGTAACTTAATCCACTTTAATAATGTTTCACAGATCTATTCTGCAAATTAGTATTTTTCAAAATTAACCTGTACACCTAAGGAATGTTTTTTCTATACAATCAAACAGCAATATTTCAAGAACATTGGTAATTAAGGTTTGGACTCCGAAGAAGATGGTAGCCCCCCACCCCCCTTACCACTACACATTTTAGGAACTTTTTTTTTTTTTTTTTTTACAGTCCTGTCCTAGATATGGAATCTTGGCATCTTACCACACTGACAGACTGCACATTTCCCAAATTCAATACTACATTGAGCTCCTTACACTGTATGGCCCTGAGTCTGGGAATAATGGTAGGACTTGCAGGAGGGCTGGAGCAGCTACTGATCAAGCTTTTCCTTTTATCCATCGTTGGAGATGCCTGCACAGTGAATTTATGCTGGAAATCTGTTTACCAAAAGAAAAAAATCAAAACAAACCAGAAAGACACAGTTAAAACTCTTTTTTTTAATATAAGAAAAAAAGAAAAAATAATTTATGGCAATTTTCAAAGAGCTCAATTTACAGGATCTATGTAGAAATGAAGTTTTACAGCTAAACGCTATCCCCCTGTCTTACATGCAGTTACTTTAGAACAAAGACATGTGCTCACACTCATGAAGATGTATCTTAATGTATGTGCGAAATACATACACACATAGATGCCCATGTGTTGACTGACATTTATGTCGAAGTATATCCCTGTATAAATTCCTTCCACTTTATCTCTCAGTTTCTTAAGCTAAGCAAACCCACCAGCGGGTGGGTTTACAGGCCTAAAGAAAGGCATAGTTAACATGCACATTTTACCATCACTGCTCTACTGAACAGCCAGTCTCATCCTTGAGGTAATGATGAGCCTTACGTGAGTTACAAAACCATCTCCATACAGAACCCACAGCAGAAATACTAAGGATTCAATATTCCTGAAAATCACCATCTTTACTCTTAAGGGTGACTTCCTTGACACCTCACCAATATTTAACATTTCTTCCAGAAGGGTGGTATTAGAGGTCACTTGTGTGTTAACATGAGTTCACATGTGAACTAGCAATATAGGGCTGTAGTCTCACACCTATCAACGTATTTTTGGTAATTTTTAGATTCCTGCACCAAGAAATCCAGTAGGTTATGGTTTCTGCTGCAGCATTATGTAAAATACTCCGAGAGCAAGAACCTCCACCATTTTTTATGTACATACTTTATTAAAGGATCATTTTGAGTATTACATGTTAAACTGCAACTCCAACATTTTTACCATGAAACATATACAGCCATTGACTAACCTACACGTAACACCTCAAATTTACTTCTGCCCTCCATACTTGGAACTTCGGGGAATGCAAGCCACAAGAGCATCAAATTTAGTTTCTTGATCCAAGAGAGGCATGTTTTTCCCAAAGTACATCCAATACTTTCTAATGTGTAAGTACCAGTAGAAAGGAGCTACCAAAGCTACAGGTTCACATGTTCCTCCCATTTCATCTGACACAGCCTAACATGTCACCAACCTGAAGGCAGGCTGATATGATTGCCATCTTTTAACTTGAGACGATTCCTCTTGAACTTCCCCATGCGTTTCTTCACTCGAGGCTTCTCCTGACACAGCTGGTGGATGATGATGTTGAGTTCCCTTTCCAGGATGTCAATCTCGCGTTCTGCCAGCTCCTGTTCCCGCCTTCGTAGCAACTCCTCGTGGTTCTTCTGTTCAACAGCAGCACGAGTCAGCTCTTCTTCCCATGTGCGCAGCTCCTGCGGGGAGATAAGAAAGGAGAAACAAAAAGCTACCTTGTGACCTGTAGGTTATGACTAATATTATGTATTCTGAAGCACTGCAGCAGTGACTTGTGCTCACCACACCGCTAGTGCCACTGTTCAAAGGCTCAGCTGAAAGCCAAAAAACCTAAAACAGTCCTCAAGAACTTCTATGCTTGCCATTCATATCAGCATTAAAATTTGGACATCAGCGTTTGTGAGGGCACATCTGGAATCCTGTGTCCAGTTCTGGGCTCTCCAATACAAGAAAGACATGGACGTACTGGAGAGTCTCTAACAAAGGGCCATGAAGACAATTAAGAGACTGGAGTATCTCTCCTATGAGGAAGGGCTGAGAGAGATGGGTCTGTTTGTCCTAGCAAAGATGTCTTGGGTGGGGGAAAGGGGGATCTTAGCAGTGTATATAAAAACCTGAACAAAGGGTGCAAAGAAGATAGAGTCAGGCTCTTTTAAGCACTGTCCAGCAACAGGACGAGGCAATGGGCACACACTGAAACACAGATTCCCTTTGAAGACATTTTTACTGTGAGTGTTACTGAGCACTGGCACAGGTTGCCCAGAGAGGCTGTAGAGTCTCCCTCCTTGGAGATATTCAAAAGCCATCTAGACATGGTCTTGGGCAACTGGCTCTAGGTGGCCCTGATTGAGTAGGGGAGCTGGACCACATGACATCCAGAGGTACCTCCAACTTCAGCCATTCTGTGATTCTGTGAAAAGGTATTGAATCCTAAATTCAGTATCATGAGAAAATATGCTGAATATCTGACATGAACATGTTTACAAGAGCCATTGGAGAGTACCTTGCATATGGGAACCCATTTTGGAAGATTTATTCATAACGTTGAAAAAAATTAATAGTTGCCTTTCTGTTCAGTAAGAACCTATGTTAACTTCAGTATTGGCTTTAAAAATAACCTTATCATCTCATGCATCATAAAATAGCAAAAAAACACAGCTCTAACATAAAAATGAATGAAGAAAACATCATCAGGAGGTCATTTCCATCATTCCAAGCATGGCTGCTCCTGAGGCATAAAGGTGCATAACACAAACTTTTCAATCTTTCCCTTGTTGACAAAATAAATCAACTGAAATCGTCTTCGAGATCTCAAAATGTCTTCTCACTGCACTCCTCTCACTACAAGGACAAAAGAATTCAGCCTTAGAATAATTATCTTCAGCTGGCTAATTCCACTGCAGAAGGTAAAAACTGAAGAATTCAAGTTAAACTTCAGATAGATTTTAGCTTAATTTCATTTTTTTTTAATAAGGTCTTTGTTACCTGTCCCATCACCACAGAGGTTTGGTACATTTTGCTCATGAGGTGAATAGGATATAAAATTCTCTTTCTCCATTGCTACAGAGGAATACAGTACTCAAAACCTGAGGGCAGTTTAGCTACTACTATTTGGTCTTCTGTTTGTCTGTTGAAGTTTCTGGCTTTCAAAAACTGTTCCAACACAGTTATGCCATGGGACAACAGCAGCAGGGAAATGCTTATGAGGTATTTTATTTTTCCCAAAAACTACTGCAATATGTGAATAGAAATGTCTTAAGTACTGTTGTAGAACTTCTCACCCCTGCCCCCAGGTCTCCTTTTCTTTCTCTCTGCTTCGTAAACCCAACTTCTGAGCCCAAATCAAGTATCAAGTTGGCTGCTTAATACAAATTTATCTTTAGGCAAGAGACAGTGAACTTGGAAAAATATTATTACTTTAGTGATTCCACTGCAGTATTTCATACCAACAACTGTAAAAACAGTCTCTGTAAGGACCTTAACATAGATGCAGCAAGCTGTACTTTCTGCAAGTATGCTTGAAGAAAACTTCAGCTTTTTCACTTCTACTCTTTGAAGCTGATAGTCACAATTCCTTTTATTCCTGCTAGCATTTTTGTTCCTGCTATTTATCCAGATGGACTTCAATTATAACAGTTATTGGACCATTCCCCTAGTAGCACTCATGTTTATTATCGTCTATCCACTTTGGCTGTGCTCAAAACCTGGAAAACACAAACCTGACAGAACCAAACCTGCAACGTTTGCTGGAATATATATGCTGAAACTACCCCTCCTACTTTTACTGTTAACAGTTATCATTGGGCTTCTCAATTAAATAGTGAAATAGTTATCAGATGTATTAAACAATGAAGACAACTCATCATAGCAGTTTGCACAGTGTATAATGGAAACTCACTACAAAATTAGAAAGAGTAATGGCTCAGGATGCACATATTTATTTTACTCATGATTCTGCCCTTGTGTGCATTATAACCTGCCATTGATTCAGGGACTTATTACAAGCTCCAGTAAAGCACACAAAAAATTAACTCTGGGATGCAGTAAATGATGATCCCTGTTTGAATTATGAAATGGGAAAACTATAATCAGAGAGCACAAGCATGGAGTGTTTTTCTCTACTTACCTTTTCTTTGGCTCTGAGCTGATCAAACATCTCTTGGATCTCTTGTTTCCAGTCTTCCTGCAGGGAGTGGAAGGAATCTTTGGGCATTTCAAAGAAACCAGACTCTTCTATGGCAGTGAGATGGCCTAGGATACTGGCAAATGAAGGTCGTGAGTGTGGGTCAGGGTTCCAACAATCTAGAATAGGACAAAGACAAGCAACTGTTAAGCATCTCTTAGTATGGAGGTTTGAGAGGATGAGCAGTACTTTACTGATCCCCAGTGGCTAAGAACGGCATGCACACTATCTCTGTTACTCCATCTTTCCCATTTCCCAATTGCATTGATTATTGTGCAATCGTAAGTCAAGTACGGAATTCATGCTTATACCTTATCCAGCATCACTCAAGATCTTGAACTACCTGGTCTCCAGTTTCTGTTACAATAATACGCCAAGTAAAATAGAGGTTTACTAATTTTACATAAAGTTACATTTTCAAGCATATATTAAAAAAATCACAAATAATTTCCTTAGATGTTTTGCTTTAAGTTGTATGTGCTCACAGAGTGCAGATACTATGCAAGACTCTTGCAAACAGTTCTTTTATCACACTCACACTACAGAGTTAACAGCCATACTGCAGAAGGATATCTACCAGAGTTCTTTCTAATGCCCAACTGTAATATTAAGCTGAGTCATTATGAATCTCTTCCACAGAACTGAAAATCTCTCCTGCAAAGCAGACTAGGCATAGCTTGAGTGAAAATAGGAGATTCAAGTAAATAATGACATCAAACAGTGCATTTGGAGTTTTCTTATTTTTAAGGGTTATTTTTTATTATCTGAGAGAAAATTGTTTCATCGGGATTTTTTCTTTTGCTTTTAAGAAAAAGCACAGATAATATTTTTCATTTATAATCTAATGCAATAAAACTTACTCAATTACAGAGCTCTCAAAGTGCAGAATTTAAGGTACCCATCTTACCACATGAGGTAACGCAACTAGCAATAGTACAAAAAGGTACTTTTACAGTGATGGGAATTGAACATTGAAACGAGAAACACAAAATAGTATAAAGTAATATCTCAAGCTACAAAATCATTAAGAACATGTTTTTAAAAAGCCATTAAGTCAAAATGTTTGACTTAACAACACATTTGAATAGGAAGTCCTTACTCATTCAGTCCTCCCTCTTACTTCACCCTTATTTCTACTCCCTGCAGAAAAAATTACTTTCTCATTCTATATTGTCCTGTACTGGGACTTACACAGGTTCTTGTTCAACAAGTATGCTTATTCTCTTTAGTGCTGCTGGACTCCTGCATGCCAAAATTTGAGAAGAACTAAACACAAAAACTTCGCATTCAAGTATATTTCTAGGGAATACAACTTTTGTACCTGAATGGAAGAAACTAACACATGGGTCTCTCTCAGTATGCTCATACTATCATTGCTCTAAATGGTCACTGGATTTAAAGACACACATTACTGCAACACAAGGCAAGAGTTAAAAACCTTCTAAAGCTTCCTAGGCCTTACAGCTGGAAAAAAGGAAACGTTCTTGAAAAAA
The DNA here is from genome assembly GCA_018403395.1 of Gorsachius goisagi. Lineage (NCBI taxonomy): Eukaryota > Metazoa > Chordata > Aves > Pelecaniformes > Ardeidae > Gorsachius > Gorsachius goisagi. The sequence goes on from BOSO01005818.1 coordinate 50,785, forward strand.
TTTTGGTGATGTCCTAAGACATTCATTCATCATTTTTATGGACTGAAACACACCAAGGAGCAGCTGTAATTAAAAATAAGTAACACTTTACAAAATCTGTGTAACTTAGTTTTGCAGTCTTTTCTTTGATTTTAGTGTTACCGAGATTTTGCATTTGGGAGCTTTGGTTTCAAAACTGCTGGTATCAAGATGCTGGTATTTAAGCATCTGATCAGGTTCCAGGAGGCATAAGCTGGAACACATTTGTGTTTATGGATTTCGAATTGCTTCTCTAACAAAATAGAGTACTAAGGATGTTAAAGAGTGCTCTGAAGGTCCCCTGCTGCTGACCAATTAGTAGCAATGGGTGATACAGCTGGACTGTCAGTGCCATAATCCTTGCCTCTTTACCCCAGGTTTTAAGCATGGCAAAGCAAACGTGACCCAAAGTAAAACAAATTGCTGCAGCCAGCCAAATGCATGAGTGAATGAACATGATAACTATGCAGGTGGCCCGTGGCTTTTATTTTCCCAGGCCTAGATCTGCCATTATTTGCACTAATGAGGACAGTTGTAACATACAAGTCTTTTCTGTGAAGAGGGAAAGTTCAGCTTTGTTGTCTCAGTGAAGACCACCAGGGCAGTAATTCAAAAGTAAAAGCAGCATTAGGGGAACAAGAGTTCACCCAAGACAGGAAACAGCCTGTTTGAAAAACAGTCTTGGTGAAGAGGCAGAAAGTAATTGTTTTCTTTTTCTCTTCTTCCCCCTGCACATGGAGAAGCCAAGCGTTCCAAAGCCATGTGGGTGCTCACCCCTGAGCTGCTGGGTTCAAGCTCAGGCCATATGCCTCTACCTGACATTCCCAATAGAGGGCATTATTTTTAACCCCAGCAGTAGATACCTCACTTATAAGAAATCCAAAGTCATTGTTTTAGGGAACCATGTCAAAATAAACTGCCCTGGCACAACACTAAGCTGGTAATTCCATTACTCTTTCAGATACAGTTTCTTGCTTTACATTGCTTCCAAGCTATTGTACCTGCAACTCTGCTACTGTTTACTATCCAGTAGGATATTTCTTTTTTAGTACAGTACATGAAATTGTCTACTTTAACTTAACTGAAGCCTGTAACCTACAGAAATAGACCAGAGAAGTGCAAAAGTATTAAAAAAGCAGAGAAATCCAGACGACACATTTTCTTGCATAAATCAAATTCCTTTCTTGGAGCTAAAAACACCACCGGAGGCCACAGAATATCAGCTCTATGTTCAGACTCATTCTTTGCTCACTAAGACTATAAAACATGTTTGATTTCTCTTTACCTCTGTTTTTAATTCTGCCAGATAGGTATAAAAATGTTTATTATACATAAACACCTGGAAATCCTTGGGAATAGGGGCACTGGAAAAAAACCACTAAAGGTACTACTGTGAGAGAGGGAGGAAAGGAAGAAAGGAACAACTGAAGCTTGGAGATATGCAAGTAATTGCAATAGCCAACAGAGCAGGTCACACAGGTACACCCCAAAATCTACCTCACAGAACCCTTTTTAATGACTACAGCAGCTCTGATGACAAACTCCTATATTTCTTTCATCCATATGTAGCCCACCTTGGGCATGAATTATCTCCACACTCAAAGTAGAAAAGCACATTATTCTGACTGAAAATTTGGGTTGTTTTCAAATGTCAAAGCCACATTTAAACCCTCTGCCCAAAATGTCAGTAGGATAAAGTTTCATTCCAAATCAATCTAACACTGCCTAGCAAGATGTTCAAGCTATGAATTTCAAAAGAAGATGAAGACTTCAAACTAGACCAAAAAATATGTGAAGTTTTGGTGTTGAGTCTTTGCTACTAGAGAACTACAAGCTAGATAGCAGCAATAGCCCCCATTTTCCTATAAAGCCAGCTGATATAAAATGGCAGAGAAATTTCTTTCACATACTACTCTTGTAATAAAGTAACTGTCACAGCACACTAACAGCCAAGCCTAGCTCCCATAATAACTTGCATCATTGAATTAAGCCATTTGAGAAATCTGTGCTCTTAAGTATTAAAACCAACACAAGGAGGCAATGCTCAATCAACAGCCCTCTAGAAACAGCACAAACCATACTCACACCACAGCTGGCTTACCTTCCATGAGTTTGGCAAAAGGCTCTGGACACGTGGAAGGGATTGGAAGGGCAAGTTTATTCATGGCAACACCATATGCTACTGCAAGACCATCAATTCCTCGGAATGGTACTTCTCCTGTTAGCAGTTCCCAAAGCAGCACGCCATAACTACCAGGAAGAAAACAGAAAAGAGAATAGGTGTTTAACACATTCTTTGTTAAGCAACAAGAAAGTACCTGAATTTATCAGGGTAAGTCTGGTACACTGAAGAAATTGCAGTTTTCTGGACAAGCTCATAATGGCTGCCAAGCTGGGTGAAGTGTCTTATTTTACCTGCTTCTTTTAATAAGACTGAAATAAGATGCCATTTTTGCCTTTTAGGCAAAAATAATTTTCTCTCTGGAAACTGGGAACAATCTGAAAAATATTAATGTAAATCTTCTAACTAATTTAGCAAATTTCAAACCAGAACCCAGTCAAACTCTAAAAAATGTGACAGAGGGTTGCTTGGTGTGTTGTGATTTTTAAAAATAAGCGAAAAATACTTCTTCAGAATTAAGATGTTCTTAAGATGTTCTGTGAAATATTAACTATGAAGTTATGGAAATAGTTCCAGTACTGTTCTCTCCCCCAGGTATACAACAAACACCACATCCTCAGAATATTCTCTCTGCTTCTAGGAAATCTGAGCCAGAGAAGGCTTCTTCATACTTAGTAACCTGACAGTTTTTTCTTCACTTGATCTGTCTTATTCTCTTATGAACCAGTTTACCATCCACTATGTTCTGTGGTACTGAGTTCTACAAATTTAATGATGCATTGCCAAAAAGTACTTGCATGAGTTTGTTTTGAGCTCGTCACTTAGTAATTTCATTTGCTTCCCCGTAGTTCTTTCAACACAAGGAAGAGTGAACATATGTTTCCTATTAGCTCCCTCCATGCCATCCATGATTTCACAGGCTCCCACTACATCCTGCCTAAATCATCTTCTTTACAGCTCCCAAAATCCTAATCTAGCTAAATCTTAATCTAGTTACTCTCCTAAACAGAAGCTGTTTCAGATCTTTCATTGACCTTGACATCTTCTGTACCATCTCATTCCATGTAAACCTTTTATGTTGGAATGATCAAAATCACGTAAAGTCTTAAAGATGTGGGGACAGGCAAAATATTTCTAGTTTTCTTCATTTATTTCCCATTAAATTTTAATTTGCCACCTGCCTTTCTGACTGCTTACAAAATGAGCTAGGTTACCCACAGTAACTCCAATATCTTTTAACCTAATCATAACAGTAAAATTCAGAGCCCATCATTGTACATGTGAAATTCTCCCATGGGTACTACTTCGTATTTACTATCATTTCATCTATTTTATCATTCAGTATAATAAAACTTCTCCTCAACTCCCTGCAGTAGATTAATTTTTCTTATCCTAAATAACTTGGTATCATCGACAAATGTTACCTAACCATTTATTGCTTTTTCAAATCACTTATGATGATGTTGAACACAGAATTTCCCACCAAGAAACCAGATTTATTCTTTTAGTAATTAAGAATTGACTAAGTGATGGGAAACAGACTTGTCCTCTTTTCCCATATCAATTTACTTTCTTTAAAAGCTTTTGATGGAAGATTTTGTTGAAAATTTTTGTAAATCCAAATATGGTATAAGCAATCTTACCACTTGTCCACATACTCAGTAACTCCTTCAAGAATTTTCTTTTTTTCACAAGATACAATTTCCTTCTATAAAAGCTGACTCTTCCCCAGATATGCTTATATGTCCACCAGCTTCCCACTCTTTAGTGCTGTTTCTACCATTTAGTAGAACTGAAAATCAGGCTTGCTGATCCTCGGGAAGCTCTTTTCAGACCTATCATTATGTTTGCTGCCTTCCATTTCTCTGGTATTAAGGCAGCTTTAAGCAACAGATTACACAGCACAGTTATTAACTTAGCTGGCACTCTTGTGTACCTGCAGAAATCTTGGGTGTTACTGTAAATCCCAGGAATTTGTTACCGTTCATTTTATCAGTCAGTTTTAACACTTCTGTGGACAGTACTTCAGTATGAGATCTCTTACAGCTCAACTCCCTTAAAGAGAAATTTTCAGTTCAAAAAGCCTCTTTGCTCCATTCTAGCAGATACAAGTCACTAACTAAGATTTCTTTCTGCTACAACCTCATCATCTTTGTACTCTTACATCTTGGTCACCCCCGGGCTGTATGTTCTCCTTCAGGGTTCTCACTTGTGCTGCATTTGAAAGCAATGTATTTGGTTTTATGCCTTTTGCAAGACTCTCCTCAAAACGCTTTTAATCCTCTTGAATGTTTTATGTTCAACTTGCCAGCACTTCAGTTCATTCCTAATTTTCCTCATTTGGATACAGGTTCAACTTTTTGAAGGATGTCTTCCAGAAGACTCTTCTACATCGTCTTCATTCATTTAAGTCTTTCCCATGCATTTGCTCTGAGCGTTAACATAGCATCCTTAAAAGATATCCATGTTGCGAGTTACCCTTTTGTGGTTTTTACACAAAATTCCTCAATGTTGTCATTAATCTCCTTGAAATTAAACACTACTGCAATGGACTAATTTTTTCTTAATTGCCCTTGCAAAGATATTGAATCTAAGTACGCATATATTGTACAGTTTTGAAGACCTCCTAAGCGCACTTGAAGACCAAATAAACTGCTCCTCTTCCCAAACCTCCCTGAATAGCTGCTCCACAAAACAGTCATTACTGAAGCTAAAAGGTTAATCTCTTCTTGTTGCAAAGCAACAATTGCCCTATCCATTTGGGAGTAATCAAAACTGTCATTATCACAACCTGTACTCTTGCAATCTCCCCCACCCCCCCCACTCCACCAAGTCTTTAACATTCATTCTTACCACTGCCACCTTAGTTGGACAGTCTTAATACTACTTTTCCTATTTAGATATGGAATTTCAGTCACTAGAGAATCCACCTTTGCTGCTAACACAGTTAGTTTACTTTATTAAGCAAAACATTTTTTCACTTACACAATCTTTTGCATTTTTCCTACGTAATTCAAGCTCTTGATATTATAATGATAATTGATTATTGCTTTCCATCAAGGTTCTGAATTTCTTACTGTATCAAGAGCCTAATTTGAAAGAAATAAACAGGAGTTTAAGAATTTCCCATTTTCTTTTTGGCCTCCTAGGATTCATAAGACACTCAAAGAAAATGAACACTGGACTGAATATATATTTGGCCTGTCTAAATCTGATTGATCGTTCATGTTGCTCTTCAGTTTGGATGAGACTGTTGATATTAAAAGGTAGAAAAAGCTACCAGAGACTTGTGTTATTACTTTAACACTAGTACTGGATAAAGCATGTATTAGATATTTCTTTCAATGGAATGGTTAGGAAAGCATTATTGATGTGCTCAAAGCATTTCTTCTACGGGGTAATTTTTAAAAGACAAAGGAATGGACAGATTGGCATTTCTTCTAATGTGACACTAGAAGTATATATTGCAGGCAAGGCCACTTTGTTTCTGACAAAACTGAATGCCACCTCTTCCTCATGTGCTTACAGTTCATTGCTGAGAATACTTCTTCCACAGAACTAGGGAAAGACTGCTTTGTGGCATTTGAACAACCACCATCCCAAGCGATTAAACATCAAGGGAGGTGCTGAACAGAGTTTTCCATTAACTCTCAAGCAGGGGATTGGGAATTACAAAGGAAAAAGCCAGAGACTGAAGAGATTTATACAAAAAAAAAAAAAGCACAGGAAGAAAGAATCAAGGGCCTCTCCTCATTCTCAACAGGGAGGAAGAAAAACTGATAAAGCTCATTTATTTTTCCAGTAACCAGTAGTAATTTTTGGACTTTAATTATGAAATGAACCATGTGATACAGACCATGCGTCCAAGTCAACTGACACTTGTATGAATAATTAACCATCTCCCAGTGATCCAGTAATCCCTTAAGCCATTTAACATCAGGTTCAATCCTAGACACTAGATTTTCAGGGAGAGGGAGGCTGGAGGTCTGCAGGATTTCACATGTGATTTTGCCACCTCCCTTGTAAGTCTGTGAACTTAGAAAAAACCCAGGAATTTCTTCTCGCTGTTATCATTCAATGGCATTTGTACCATAGGTTCCTCTGATCCCTAGGTTCAGCACTTCCCGTGAGAAAGGAACTATCAGCCCAACAAGTTGATCCCAGCATCAACAGAAACTAGAATATTACTTTTGTTAAGAAAAAACATCATTACATTTTAATGGCTATTAACAGTAGCATTTTGCATGTTATCAGACTGGCAGTTCTAGAGATGACATTTCCTGCTTATTTCACAAGTCAGTTGTTGTAAACTTCTCCCAAGTGAGCTTCTACCAATATTGCTAGACAATGCTTATCTGCCAGGTACTGAAGTCTTGCCAGTGCTTCATTACACACAGAAGCCTGCAAGCAGTCAGTTGTAGATGGAAGTGCTTGCCAACACTTGATTCAAATGAAATATTCTAATGACTGAAGTTCCTACACCCACCACTGAATACCTGAAACATCCTGATCTACTAATCAGATGGTTGTAGGTAGTTTGGGTATTCCATTCCTAAATGAAAATTAAATTCCTAATTATTTCACTTGTGTCAGAGCAGGTACATCTTAAAGCATCTAAATTGAGGAACACAGAGAACCCAGATGAAGGTTGTATGGTTGCTTTATATTCCACAAACCAATCATATTGACATGATGATTGTCTTTTAAGAGGCACAAGTCAAAAACAAAATGTGCAGCAAACAAGAAATAGGTTTAAGCAGTTAAAATGACAGGGAAATTTGAATTACAGGCCTACTAACATTCGCTTGCTGTGCAGTACTGGATAAGCTGCAGTATCTGTGCTTAAAACTTCACCCCTGTAAATCCAAAGCAAATATGTAACTCTTCTCTCAAACACAAACAGATTTACAGGAACTGACATATTTAAATAAAACAGTAGCTTCTTTGTCCTCTGTGCAATATAAGCATAAGGTTTCTGCTGTATATCTAAAGCTTGAGGATGCAGCACAGCAAAATTCATAACAACAAATTTTCACTAGCAAGATGTACTAAGTACTCTTCTTCTTAACAAGCTTTACAGTGGCCCAGACCCTGGTGATAGACACCAGTGTGTGGGAGCATTCCTCAGCCTTCAAAGTTCTTTGCCAACCCTCCCTTAGAGTGGGACAAAAAAAAACCCAACCCACCAAATTTATTTTTTTTAAAATGGATCTTGATATATGTTTTGAAAGGAATTCCATGAAACAGTTATTTATTATAAGACTGACTCAGGAAATTTCAGACCTGGCAAGCATCATCTTCACCTGTTTGTGCAGCAAGAACATAAGCAGAGCAAGATTCTTGTTAAAAGGCTGGGCAACAACACAGCCAGCAGTATTATTCTAATAAACTTTCAAGAAAAGGTGTTGAAATAAAAGAGTTTGTGAATGTTAGAGACAGAGACAGCCAATTTTGTGGATACCGCACAGACCAACTGGGAGGTTGTCAGGCAAAAAAACTCTCTCAACTCCAGAGATTAACCAAGAGGTTGAAGTGGACAAGAGGAGGGGCAAGTCTAATAGGATAAAAAAGTTCATCCTGTTAAGAATTTCAAGCTGCATCCTTGGGTGGTGACAGGATTTATTACACGTCCATGACTGCTTTTGTAAAGTCCAGTGCTTACAATCATTGACACACTTAGTAGTGACTGCACAGGCAATTACTTGTCGTCTGTATACATGCCTCAAACACCTTTCAGCTTATTTAACCATGACTCAATGTTTTGGCCATCAGAGAGAGAGCAGGCTTATTCAGAGACAGTATGTCAGCTCTCTCAATGGTGATGACCCTCTCTTCGAGGAAGAGCACTGAGAGGAACTCAACATGTTTTCAAGGGAAGACTGGTAACTAAAAAAGAGAACGTGATGAAGGAATCTTAATACAGTATTCTGAAAAACTAACAGATAATTTAAGTTATTTATGATCCTTAAGTCCTGAAGTGGTTCACAGTCCTTAAGTCAATGACCAAACCGGTATTTTCACACAGGTACAGAGGCACTTGAGCTACCTTCATGAAAATCACCAACTGACCTATTAAGTCTTCTCCTTTTTAAGATGAGGTCATACTGGTACAGAACATCTACTGATCTGATCACTGTGTGCCTGGATTAATAAAGTTACAATCACAGGGAAATTGTTTCCCCCTTCCCTTCTCCCTCTCCCCCAGGTTACCCTTGAAGGCCATTCCTGGCACTGTTTCAGAGAAGAGCAAATTGAGGTTTGAGCTTGACAAGCTGTGTACAAACCAGTACTGTCATCATGCACGCTGAAAAGGTACACATCCTTGAGGTTTTCATTTCTGCCAGACTTCCCTTAGAATAAACGCCTGGTTCTTGCACAATTCATCTCCGATTAACTACAGAGGCTACCACATTTAATTACGGAGTCATAATTTTATCCACACCATTAGCGGGCAAAACACAAGTTCACACATTTATCACAAAGCAATACATCATCTACTAAGCAAATCTGGATAAGGAAAATGAAAATCCCCACACCAAATCTCTGCCATAACAGCCAGACAATTCTGCCTGCCAAGATATTTCTTTATCCTGACAGATTTCACAGCATGCACACACTTGTGTGGGAGCATTACCGGCCACCGACAGAATTTTACTGCTCTAAGGACAAAGTCACCCTGACATTTCAATACCTCTCTCCCCACAGGAAAAACAAAATTCCATCTACTTCATCTGTTTCAGATGTTCAGTACTAACTCTATGTCACACAGCATCCAGAAAAGTCACTGTCCTAGAGCTATTTACTGAATTCTAGATTTACCAATTCACTTAATGGTCATATTCAAACTCACTTTCGGGAAGTCTAGCGACTGACCCTTACACTCCTCCCCACCAAACTAGCTCAAAAATCCCAGTGCATGAATGGAAAAGACACATATGCAAATTACTACTTATGGATTATATACTCAGATGAACCTAGAGAAGAGATCCATTATTTTATGTGGAAGACTAGAAGGGTGGAAATAATTCACAAGATTATTATGAAAGTAAAAACATTGTATTTGGGCTGAAACTGCACCGGGAATTTGGTTAGGTACAGTGTGTTTGTGTACATATACATCAGTGACAGATTACTACCAAAACATAAAATGATCTTACTGTTGGTAAAACAGTAAAAAAAGTAGTAATTTTAAGTACTTCACAGGTTGTTTTATGGCCTTTGATCATGCTAGCCAATAGCCAAATAAGCACAAAAAGGCTTTTTTTAGATAAAGCAGAGGGAATTAGGATTATAACCCCTAGGATAATCTGAAAGTAAATTTATAGAACAACAAAAATTGAGAGGCATGCAGGAGCTGGTCCATCAGTTTCTACAGTTAAAAAAATGTTTATTACTAAATACAAAGTAGTCTGAGTATCTGATAGATGGAAAGCTGGTGGATAAAGTTTTTTTTAAGACCTAAACTTTAATATTTGGTTCACCATTACTCATTCTTAAACATAAAAGAGGTTTCCTGGCACATCTAGTTACTCTTTAGTACCCAATCATTTAATGCCAAATCAATACCTCCACACATCGCTGCCTTTGGAGAACATGGAGGAGCGGATGACCTCAGGAGCCATCCAGGCATATGTCCCAGCTGCGCTCATTTTGGTAGTTTTATGCCATTCCCTGGCCAAGCCGAAATCCGTGATCTTCAATATCTTGTTGCTCAGATCTCCATTTTCCACCTTTTCGAGTATCAGTACTGGAGAAAAGGGGAGGGGGGGAATAAAAGGTATGCAGAGTAAAACTAGTATTTATGCAAAAAAGATCCTCCTGGACATCTCCCAGATTTCAAGATTCCCCCTGACTTTTAGTTATTCAAACATACCACACTCTGTTAGAAGTTATTTCAAGCTGATCCCTTCATTTGACAAGTAAACAGCTGTTGAGCAAATAACTTCAAATTTACCCAAAATACCAAGCCCCAGAGAACAAATACATAACATAATTATTTAATATAGTGCCTTGTGTCATTCTGTATAATAATTCTCTGCTAAGAGGAAGTGAACCACTGTAACTTCTAGAAATCCAGATAAGGGAGGACATTTCCTAATTAATCCTCTCTCAGCAAGCCAGTAATAGCATCTTTTTCTTGAACTGCTTAGAGGACTTTTTTTTTTTAAATCCAGACACACACAGGCTGGATATACCCTTCACGTAAATGTGTTAGGAGTGGAAGCCCTACGTACAGAGATTTTTTTTTTTAAAGTCACAATAAAAAAAAAAAAAAAGATAGATGATCAGTAATAACATGCCCAATTCAAGATTTCATATGCACCACCACGTTATAGATGCCCTCCCCCATCATTATGAAACTATTGTTTTAGTTAAGCTGCCAAAGTTTCTACCACATTTCAGAGGCAGAACTCAAGAACTCAATGCTATAAGGCACATATTCCTCTTTACTCAGAAATCTATCCTGTCACACCACTATGAAATGAGTGTAAACCAGAGGCCAGAAGTATCCACTCTGCTTTAGCAGCACCTCATCATCCTCTTTCTTTATCTTAATGTGAAGTGACCAGACAAGTTGCACCAGCAATGTAACGTCAAGCAACAGAATATAACAGGCCACTAAACTTCCATAACTAACATAGCCATAAGCCTGTGAAATGATTTTCAGCCACTCTGTAAAGGGCCACAAAGAAAAAAATATATGTATTACCGTTAGTCCAATGACTTCACAGCAAAAGACATCAAGCCACTAATACACCACCATTATGCAGCTACTCTGATTTTAATGTCATTACAGACACAGCTTCTTAGAAAACAAGAGGGTTTTTTTCCTTTTCTACATACATGTGTGAATTGCAAAAAAAAAAAAACAAACAAACAAAAAAAAAAACCCACAAAACCCCAAACAGCCAAACCAAAACAAAAACCAAGCCACAACCAAAACATGATGGATCATAACAAAACCTATAAAAGGCAAATGCATTGCAAAAATTGTAGTACATATAAAAATCATCTTCAGGACCATTTTCAGCAGTTCATGGAAAGATTCAAGTATCAGTCTCAAGTTAACACAGCTTTTTTGGGGTATAAAAAAAACCAAAACCAAACAACTTACATTCATTCTCATACTTCCCTCCAATAACCAAAATGGGATTTCCCATGAAATAAAAGGCAAAAGGGTTATTTGAACCCTTCTGCATAATAAGTAATGCACATCTAAATGTTAAAATACTGCATGTTATTTCTATCAAAGTTAAGCAAACTATCTGTTCTCTGAAAATGAAAAAAAAAACAAAAAACAAAAAACAAAAAAAAACAGCTACCCTTTCTACAGGGCTTCAGAATTCACAAAATACTACTTCATTAAAGATTTTTGTGGCCTAACTCAAGTTGTGAATGAAGTAGACTAATGGTTAAAGCCCTTGGCTCTTGCATTTTTTCCTGAAATTCCTAACACATTACTGAATATTCCATCTTCCTAATTGCAGAGGAAGGAATGGTTTGCGGTCTAGAGTTACTATTCTCTTGATCTGGGCAAAAGCATAAATATTTTTAGAGCCACACTTCAGTGTAGAACAGAACCACCACAAGAAACAAAGATACAGAAGGCTTCCTTTGTGCCTCTTCTTCTAGTAAGCCTTTTTTCCTTCTTTCTAGCAGATGAAGAACTGCTGAGAGAAATTGCTAACAAGTCACTCGTTGATTGCAAGAGTAAAAAAATTTCTAGCATATACGTACTAAGTTTCTTCTCTAACATGAACCCACTCTGCCTAAAAAGCTGGCACAATAATAAAATCTAGTTTTAAATTTAAATGCAGTAATACATAGATATACAGTGAAGTTGTAAAGTAAAACTTTGAAACAAGAAAACATGGTTTTGTTTTTCTTTTGTTTCCCTCCATAAAAGCACAACTAGCAATAAGCAAATTTGTTGTTCACAAGGTAGATCATATTCTGTCTGAATGAGCTCAGTAGCTGGACAGAGAGTCAGATATCACAGTTGGGTTGTACCTTCCTGGCAAGAGGTTATTTAAATCTAATTAACTTGATTTGTATTAAGTTCTAACAAAATAATTAGTACTTACACAGATCTTTTGTATCCATGAACTTGTTCTTTTGTCAAATGTGGGCTACGTAAGATAAATTACCATGACAAAAGACCACAAAGAAGGACAATGGAAGAGCTGGATTTCCTGCAAGTCCTTGATTCCTTAGTTACATCCTTGGCTCCCCTCCTATTTCCTTGTAATAACTGCTTGGGATAATAAGCCTACAACCCAAAATTGTAAAGATTAACTTTAAGAATCATATCTCTCTCCAGCATCTGTTTCAGTTCTCCTTATCTTGGTCAGTATCAACACACTCACTTGTAACTGCTAGTAGTCTCCCCAGCCCACCTGTCAGATTTTCAAACCAAAAAGCTTGACTTTTCCTCTTGCATTTGCTCAGATTTCCATGAAGAATCTTGTAAGTAGGTAAAATATTACTTCCTTTCAACTTCTTCCTTAAAAATCTCTTTTATGGAGAACACAAGCCAGGTTGCTAAGACACCACAAATGCATTTTACTCATGCTAATCAACATGGTCTCATTTGCTTGTGAGCTTTATCTATAACCAGTTACTGCCTCCTCTTTAATACTTTGAGTGCAAGTTCTCTTCTGCAAGTGCTATTTATTCTGCACTCATATTAGTCTACCGCAATATGAAACACAAGCAACATACATCTTACACTTAGAGAGTTACCATACCTTTCCATCTTTGAATAGATTTGCTCACTCAGGACAGAGCTAACAGTGGCCAGATGATCAGCAGAACAAAATAATTCAGACAGAAATATACAGCACCTACACCAAAACCTCAGCCAATCTACCAAGGCAGTATAAATCTCATTCTGGTCTGTTGATTTAAAAGATCTGTATGAGATAAATAGGTTTAAAAAAAAGTAGAAAATTGAACGGAATATTTTTCACAATCTCAGCTTTAAAAAGAGAAATTTTTTGGCAGCAAAGATACTGGGCCTAGTTTTCAGGCAACTGGGGAAGAACGAGAGCTGAACCAGCAGGAACATGCAGAATGTGTGTCAACTTGGTGGTGGATCACCATTTCCCCATTCCAGCAAGGCCCATGCAAGAAATCTCTTCTTGTGTGCATGCACAGAGCCAAGTTGTAGATGAAGGTGTGCTATGTACTACTGCTCCTAACAACTCAAAAACATCTTTTTCCTCAGTAGCACAGACTAATAGCTGATCTGAAGTAGCATGAGTAGGAGCAAACTGGCAGTCTGCAAAAAGGGACCAGTGAAGCAAATTAGGTATTACAAGCACATTCAGAGAGCTTTGAGGATGCAGCTGCTACAGCAAAACAACTTACTATAGCAAATCACCAATACCATGTTCTTTGCATACTGCATGGCTTAAACTAGAATTTAAAATTCTTAGCAACTTTAGGTGAAGGGTATCATGAACATGTATGCTTCCAGGAGTAATAATCCAGAAGTGCTCACGTACTTTTTCATATATTCCTGAAAGACTTGGAACTTGTCCTCCAAAAAATAAACATTTGACAATGAGAAATTAATTCTGTCCAGCAAGACAGCTCTTCCATATCTTAAGGTGTCCCAGCTGAGACAAGAAAGGAGTACGATCCAAACAGGCCTTGGTATCTCCTAGCAAGACCTTCCCTGGATCAGGCAGCCATCCAGATACAGGTACCTATGATTTAAATGTGCAATTTCAACTACTAAAAGCTTATTAAGAACTTTATTACCATGAGGACTCTCAAGAAGCATTACTGCCAATTATTCGATCCCACTGTTTAATTTCTTGAGAGCCAGGCAGACTGTGAGTGCTGAAAGACAACAGCCAATTGAGACATACTACATCTGAGCTTAGAGACATACAAAGGTAGAAATTAAACACTGGGCCACCTCTTATCTAGGTTCTGATGAAGACTAATCTTTTTTCTTTGAAATGAAAAAGTCTGTTGAGGTTCCTCCATATTCTTTGAGAACATCTTTGGTGCCTTACAAGAAGCTTCAAGGATATTTTCATACCAGACTCTTGTGAGAAAGTTTCCTGAAGTACAAAGAAAGAAATAGGCACTATATAAGAAAAGGGGTGGATTAGGTAACCAGAGGCAATAAGCCAACACTTACTGGTTTGATGATGAGACAGACTAGCAGAATAGTATAAGGCAGAATTCAAAGATCTTTTGAAAAGACTCAGTCTGGTGTAGTCCTTAGTCATACTATCTGATATTACAGCAAGTAAATGAACAACTCTGTGTTGCTAGAGATGAGAACACTTGTTATCGCTACATTTTCAGTACTTTTTAACACAGGTTTCCATCTATGCGATGCTTTGGCTTCTGCTCAGGACAAAACAAGTTGCAGTAACAAAGAGGAAAGGCAGCACTGCATGGCTTGCTTTCATCACTAACTTTACAGCATTTTCAGTCGTCCCTGAGTAGTTCAGAGTTATAGGTGGCAGTTGGTACCCTAGTCTCTGAAGATTTAGGATACCCTGTGCTTGGGACTGATACTTCATGGACAATTACCATCATGCTCACAGTACTAGCTACAGCACCCAGACCTGTAAGACCATCCCAGCTACTAAACAGCCTTTCTTAATTGTGTCCTTTAATTTGCCCTTGTTGCCATGAGTGAACTCAGAAATTAAGATCCATGTTAGCAAAGAATCATCCTTAGTCAACAAGTCCTGGCATTTACCCCTTCAAGAATCACAGTAATGTGGAAGAGTATAATTTCCACAAGAACAAGTCCAGTTGCTTAAGATATGGTTTGATTTAGTTATTTTGACTATTGAAGCAGTAGTTAGGAGGCCAGAACATTTACAAAGAGCATCTTCAGTACCTTCTGCAGATCATTGAGCACTGGCCATTAACCAGACTTTTCACCATGTCTAATACTCTTCAGTTAGTAGGCAACACCAGATGCTGAAACAGAAGTGTCATTACAGACTTTCCTGATACAACTGCAGTTTCTCATTCCAGTCTCAATCTACACAAAGAGCGATGGGGAGTTAACTCAGTCAATGCTGGTACCATTTAAAGATGGTTTCTTAGTAAGTGGGGGGGAAAGAACTGATGATGTACCCAAGATCCTCTTATCCTTGTTTGTGATTTGAGCTAGCAGCTTTTCTAGCAGAGCTGGAAGTGATGGAAATGAACTTCTTGAAGTCAGGTGAAGCCAGTCTACCTTCTCCAGTTTAAGTATCATTCTGTATGTATATTTATAGCTAGCAGGCTTTTGACAGAAACCAATGTCAATCTTACTGAAAGTAACAAAGTCTTTAGAAATACACAGATCACAGTGGTAACAGATCCCAAAGGGGATGATTCTCAGTTTTGTGAGTCACAGTTGCATACCAGTGACATCAAGAAGAATGAGGGGTTTTTTTCTAGAGTCAGGCCCAACTCGGATGCTTTTGTTGTTTAAACAAAGATTCATACTAAAAATAGACCTCACAGAAACAGACCCACCAAAGTATGACTGACACAATTGTATCTGACACCGAGTCAGCTCTTCCTCCTGCCCCACCCCATTCCACATTATTATGCTTGTAATGCGTTTGCATGGCAAGGGTTGGGGGGGCCAAGGGGGGTGGAGAGGCAGGGCAGGGTTACGGGGCGGCTTCTGTGAGAAGCTGCCAGAAGCTTCCCCTGTGTCCGACAGAGCCAGTGACAGTCGGCTCCAAGACAGACCCAACGTTGGCCAAGGCCAAGCCCATCAGCAACCGGTGGTAGTGCCTCTGGGATAATATATTTAAGGGGGGGGAAGGGGCGGGAAACCTGCACAGTTATAGCTGGAGAGAGGAGTGAGAAGATGTGAGAGGAGCAGCCCTGCAGACACCCAGGTCAGTGCAGCAGGGGGGCAGGAGGTGCTCCAGGCGCTGGAACAGAGGTTCCCCTGCAGCCCCTGATGGGGCAGGCTGTGCCCCTGCAGCCCAGGGAGGCCCACAGGGGAGCAGATCTCCACCTGCAGCCTGGGGAGGACCCCATGCCAGAGCAGGGGGATGCCCGAAGGAGGCTGTGATCCTGTGGAAAGCCCGTGCCGGAGCAGGCTCCTGGCAGGGTCCTGTGGGCCCGTGGTGAGAGGAGCCCAGGCTGGAGCAGGTTTGCTGGC